>JADBJO010003621.1:10000-22500 GCA_016801955.1 Conus betulinus | reverse complement strand
TGCGAGCTCATCACGGGGCCCACAGCTTTGGTTGATTCTGTCACAAAATCAATATCAACGATTGCATGACAACAGCACACGCAAGAGTGCAAACCCGAAACACACAATAATAAACATATAACAGGGCATTTCACTGCAGTCCTGTGATTACCACCAACATGGCACATCAAAATCAAACATCAAATCATCAGCTTAGGCAAGTCTCTGACTTAGACACAAAAGATAGCTATTGTCTTCTTCTTTGTTGATTGCTAAGACGGAGTCACTGACTCAATTGAAAGGTGCAGTCCACACAAGACTCCCCAATGTTCCAGTGCCCTTCTCCCAAAGTAGCGTGGCTGTGGACCAAGTGGCCTCCAAATCCAAGTGGCCTCCAAATCAACACAAAGAAAACAGAAGCCATGAGAGTCAACAACCAGCAACGAGACCCCACTACGACTACGACAGGAAGACATCACTGAAGTTGACAAGTTTGTCTACCTCGGCAGTGGGGTCAGCAAAGATGGAGGTACAGGGTGAGGATATCAAGAGCCGCATCAATAAAGCCAGGCACACCTTTACTACGCTACGGCCTATCTGGAATTCCTCTGCCCTCTCACTCCACAACAAGATCAGAATCTTCAACTCAAATGTGAAATCTGTCCTTCTGTATGGTTCTGAAACGTGGCGAACAACAAAAACAAACACCCTCAAACTCCAAACATTTATCAACAGATGTCTGTGAAACATTGTGAACATCAGATGGCCAGATGTTATTGCCAACACAGAACTGTGGAACAAGACCAAGCAAGTTCCAATAGAATTAGAAATCAGAAAACGGAAGTGGGGATGGATTGGCCACACCCTCAGAAAGTCTCCCTCCAACATCACAAGACAAGCCCGTGAATGGAACCCTCAGGGCAAGAGAAAAGTGGGAAGACCAATACAGACATGGCGAAGGAGTACCGACGCCGAAGTGAAGGCCGCCGAATGACGTGGGCCGAGCTGAAGAGGATCTCCCGAAATCGTGTCCGCTGGAAGAGTGTGGTTGTGGCCCTTTGTTCCCCAGGGGAATTCAGAGGACTAAGTCTAAGGACAGAGTTGAGACCACACAGTAGTGGTTAGACTGCAAACCGTGCCCAGAGTGCTTGACTGAAGTAGAGCTTCTTTCTCACAGCCACTGCTTTGTGAAAAGGAGTTAACTCGATTGGACTACGCTAAGCTGTGAACAAAGTGAACGCTCAGTCAGGCAAAAAAGCGTTCTGTAAAAAAATTGGACCTCAAGGGCAGAGATGACGAACATTCACGCAACAATGGTCAGTAGGGTGCTGCTGAGACTGTTTCTATGTTGAAGTAAACAAGAGAAAGGACGAATACAATGAGATAAGCCAGTTCAAATTATGTATGAGAGAACTGAAAATTTCATTTCACATCGCAATCAGTGGGTAACTGTTGTTTTTATTTTTCATGATAATGACAGCACCATGACCTTCTTGGGGTCAAGGGCAGGACAAGCGTTCAACTGCTGATGAGAGGCAGATGTACTTTACTTTGCCACTCTGTGGACAGAGCCATTGTCCAGTACAAAAACATTTAGTACCTGAAAATTGATAGGTTTTGTGTCTGCTTGAGTGCAAGATACGCTCACTGTAGTTTTTAATTATAGCAGTGTTTTGCTTGTCAGGGGGATAATAATCAGATCGCAAAGGCCCAGTTAATTGACCGATCCTGACGCATCTTGTCTACCTTCATACCATAATTGCTTTCGTGGTGCAGATTGCAGGTTCATGCTGTCGAGAAGTAAAGGAAGGCCCCAGAGGCGCAGAGTGCGTTGACAGTCCCAAAAGCTGGCATCAGTCGTAGAGCAACAAAGCGATGCAGTCTCTGCCTGCACCGTTAAGTCGCTCATACTGGCATGCTTTTCACACATGTCAGAAAGAAGCTGAAAGGAAAGGTGGTGAACAGTTCAGTCTGAAGATGCCCGAGCGTGCTGACATGAAAACCAGGAGAACCATCTCACAAAGTGAAACAGCCATCCATCTTGAGTCATTTGCACAATGGTCATGGTGCAGCTTTGACATAGACTAATACACATTATGCTAGAGCGAGTCACTCCGCTTGTGAAGCATGAGAAATTGATTCCTGAAAATTCATACACGTGACTATCTCTCTCTCTCTCTCTCTCTCTCTCTCTCTCTCTCTCTCTCTCTCTCTCTCTCTCTCTCTCTCTCTCTCAGTGGGTTCCAATCATACGAATAATCATTATGCTCTCGAAATGTTCAGGGTGGCATCTCAGCTACTTTCCAAATAACAGTTATCTCCTCCTTAAATCAACGAAAACATTACCATGGACGTATATACGAAGAGAGACAGACAGACAGACAGACAGACACAGAGTGCGATGGAAAGGGTTGGGGAGGGGGTGGAAAGGGGTTGTAAATATGTATGTGGGTTTATGTTTCCACATGACTTATATTCACTCCTGTGTCTAAGAATAGAAATGCCTGTGCCAATGTGTAAGCTTAGAAATGTATTCAACCCATACATGCTTACACGTATGGCGCGTGATGTGCGCGCGCGCGCGCGCGCGCGCGTGTGTGTGTGTGTGTGTGTGTGTGTGTGTGTGTGTGTGTGTGTGTGTGTGTGTAAATGACATCACCGGGCTCGGCACGATTTCTTGTTTGACTTGCTACCGAGCTTTTGACAGTGGTCTGTGAATTGATGGGAGCGAAACAGACTGATAATTGCGCGTGTGTTTATTTGGGGAATACTTCATTTTGTCTCTTGCATCGATATTTTGCCTTTGTTATTGGCTGGGATTTCTTTCAGCGCTTTGTTTATTGATGCTTTGACATTTGTATTGTTGTTTGCGTTACAGTAGTCACTGATCTTTGTATTTCTTTCTCACTTGTATAGTGGATCGTGTTTTCCTTGTTGGCCTGTATAATGTCAGAACGTGGTAGCCCTTGGCTAACCGAGGACGGACTTAGAGTGAGGCATCTAAATATTAATCATGTTATAAACAAGATTACTGAAATATCATCCACATTATCAAATTTGGGCAAACATTTTCACATATTTGTTTTTTTTCAGAATCCCATTTATCTCCTTTCATATCTGATAGTAGCCTTTTAATTCCAGGTTATAGTATATTTCGTAAAGACCCCAGTCAGAAAACAGAAACTGCCATAATAGTGTACGTCCATCTCTCAATTAAAGTTGAAAGAATTGATTACCTTGAACAGCATCACATAGAAAGTATAGGTGATCTTAACATTGATTTATTCAAAACTGATAATCATTGGACCCAAACTTTGAATCATTTGCTTTGACACAATTAATAAAAACAGCTACCCGTGTAACCAATTCTTCTGAAACATTAATAGATCATATATATGTTACCAATTCAGAAACAATAGTAGAATCAGTTGCTCTATTTTATGGCTGCAGTGACCATTTTCCGATTTGTTTTGCGTGGACCAGAAAGGGTGTCAAAATACCTGAGTTAAATCATAAAACGATTACATTAAGGAATTTTTCTAAATTTGATCGTGAAAAAGTTCTCTGAGATCTTTTAAATTCCCCTTTAAATGACGTGTATCAGCATACTGACCCCAATCAAGCTCTGCAAGTATGGTATAACATCTTCCATGACCTATACAATAAGCATGCCCCTCTTCAATCTAAAAGAGTAAAACATCGGATAAAACCACCATGGTTTACAAAATAAATACAGGACACTATATATCAAATGGATTATCTGTTAAAAAATGGCTCTCGCGAAGAATTGAAAAAGTACAGAAGTAAGGTGACCTCCCTAATACGATCAGAGAAAAGGAAATATTTCATGAACCTAATTAATAGAAAGAAAAACAGTAAATCAATTTGGAAAGCTATACATGGCTTAACCAAGAAACATTCTGACCCTGTATTAAACTTAACGAAAGACATATCTGCAAGTGAACTGGACGACCATTTTGCAAGTATAGCAAATCAAATCATACGAAACGATGTGTTAAAAAGAAACAACCTACAAGAATTACTGAAATACTGCCACCAGAAGAACATCCATTCAGCTTTGGATATTAGTGCCATAGATGTTTACGAAGTTTTCTCTTCTCTTTAGACAGTTAAAACAGACAGCAACTCGTGAATTGATGGAATTGACGGGAAAATTCTTAAGCTATCAGCATCTGTTACAGTAGAAACTCTCACATATATTTATAATCTCTGCATTGATAAGCATTGCTTCCTCGCGCTTTTAAACAAGCTAAAGTCATACCATTGTACAAATCAGGAAATATGGCTGATCCTTCTGACTATCAACCTATCTCTATTTTATCAGTTCTCTCAAAACCATTAGAGCAACACATAAAAAAGTGTCTTCTTTTTTTCATGTCAAAATTTTGATCTACTACATCCTAATCAATCCGGATCTAGAGAGAATCATTCTTGTCAAACAGCTCTTACCAAGATAGTTGATCGATGGCTTTCAAACATAAACAACAAACACTTTTCCGGAGTACTCTTCGTGGATTTTGCTAAAGCCTTCGATGTCATTAATCACGAACTTTTTGCTCAGAAAGTTAACTGTTTATCAACTAACTTCCGACACTCTAAAATTCATTTCATCCTTCCTTTCCAACAGACAACAATTAGTATTATTAAATGATTGTCATTCTACTTTGATTCCCAATAACTTTGTGTGTACCACAAGGTTTGGTGCTTGGTCCACTGCGTTCATATTCTATATTAATGATTTACCATTAACCTTGACTTCTTATTGTGAAATGTTTGCCGATGATATCACTATTGACACTAATAACTCTAATGCTCAGCAAGTCTACCTTGACATTCAGAAAAATATCAACCTTTCGTTAAATGGACACAACTCAATCACATGTCTCTGCATCCTCAGAAAACGGAATTCATGTTGACTACTACAAGGCAAAACGTCAAAATGTAACCGAAAACTTGCCAATCCTTTAAATTGGTAACGAAAAAATCAAAGAGGCTTCTAATCACAGAGTCTTAGGAATAGCAATTGACAAAAATCAATCGTGGTCGAAACACGAAAATATGTGATCACATTTTGCCTCTACTTCACTCTCTTCACTGGCTATCTGTCTCAAACTGTATCTCGTACAAAATTTCAGCTCTCACTTTCTCTGCACTCTTTGAAAATGGACCTTCTTTTCTCTCAGATCTCCTTAAAGTTTACATCCCCTCTCGACAACTACGCTCCTGTGCTGACGACCGCCTTCTATGGATGACTCGTTTCAGGACTACGACTGGTGAAAGATCTTTCTCTTTTCAAGCTCCAGCGACGTGGAACAGACTGCCAGACTCTCTCAGACATTCAGATTCTATCTCTTCTTACAAGTCTAAACTTAAAAACCCATCTATTTTCTCATAATTAGTCAATGCCTGGGGGGGGGGGGGGGGGGGGGGGGGGGGGGGTACAACCTAACTCATAGCCATCTGGGCCTTTTCAAATGTAGTGTAAGTGTATGTTCTCTATTACATGTATTTGTTGTGTGATTGAACGGTATAGGATTTAGTTTTTGTAGTGATACTTGAAAAATAAGGGAATGTCATACTCATAGGATTAGGATTGTTAGTTATTGTAGAAATAGTATTTGTAGTTGGGTGTAAGGTGTACTATTGTATATGAGAAGGTGAAATGTAGTATGATTTTGTAAAGCGCTTAGAGAAATTGGTTTGATTAAGCGCTATATAATAAACCATTATTATTAACATTCAGAATTTCTTTCCAAAAATCTTGCTGTAAAACTGTATTAGCTCGGGAAAATAAAAAAAAAAACTTTTTAAAGTATCACACCAGAAAATTTTTTTTTCAATCTTATATTCAACCAGATATTGATTATGCCTCGACACTCTAGGATTGAGCAGTAAGTTGCTTAAACCATTGACAGTATATATACAAGAGAGTAGTCAAAATAACAATTGATGAACCCTCGCTAGGGCACCCTGATTATGAACGAGCAGGTATCCTTCCATTCAAGACCAACCTATTGTAATATAAAGCACTCTTTATGCATAAAATACTACACGGTAGTGCTCCTTCCTATCTAATGAATGTATTTACTTCTAACGATCATCGTCATTCGCATAAAATAAATCTCCCTTTCCCATCAATTAATTTATGCAAATCAAGCCTTACTTATTCTGGGGGCTGGCTGTGGAATAATATCCCAGAAAAACTAAAAACACAAACCAAACACTGGTAAGTTTAAATCCAATCTTTCTACATACTTGATGTATCTGACTGATCTTACACCCACCCCTTTACCCAAAGATATACCAATAACTGCTCTGTGTAAATGTTTCATTTTCCTTATCATTTCTTCCTTTTCTTCCATCCCCCCTCCTCTCATTCTTAATTGTCCCCCATCCCACCCCATCCCACTCCCACCCCCACTGTCTCCCACACTTTGTGTCAGTGTTCCCTCTGTACATAAATTTTTGTGTACTTTTGTATTTACATATTTCATATTTAAGAGTAATTTTCCCATGATTGTGTATTAATCATTTTTTTTTCTTTTCTTTTCTTAACCCTCTTGTTTTCGCATTTTCCAGCCTAGAACTGCTCCTAGTATTCGTATTGTTTTGAGAAATTCAACCTAAAACTCACCTACTGCTACTGCCTTTGAAAGGCTGTAGTGGACAAAGTTTCCACTGCAATGCTGTCAAATTTAGTTGCAAAAATCCTAATACATCATATTTCATAATGCAGAGATGTCACATGTTTGGAATGCATGTTGGTGTCATTGTCACCCTGTTTGTCACAAAAAAATGGGACATCAAACGTTGACAATGTTACTATGATATACCAAACAGACAATAACATTGTCGGCATGCCTTTGTAGTATAAATCATCAAAGGGTGGCCTACCTCAACTTGTAAACAGCAGTCCTGTTCAGTAAATCCAGTGTGGTGTGTCACAAAGTGTCACATGATTGTCACATACTCAAACATGCGGCTAGGTAACTTTATGGCTTTTGGGGGTTTTTTTATCCTAAAAGGTGTGTTTGTCACTACCTAAGATTTTTAACACCGGAATATATACAGTCACAGAAAGAAGTAAACTCCATTATTTATACTCCAATGTGGTGTCGGGTCACACACAGCAGGAAGGAAGTGTCACCATTTTCACATGTCACCAATATGGTAAACACTACTCTTGATCCATGGTTTCTACCATATTTGCCGCATGTCGATTGCAATCTCTCTACATCACACATCAATACATCAAGCTGATTCTCTAAACCAACAGCAGAGCTAGAGACAAAATTTACATTGTCAACAAACAACAGCATGAACAACACAATACCCTTCAAGGTTTATCTGTACACCATGCCTACCTTTTCTTGACAATTTGAAGGCAAATTCATTTGTTAAAAGTGTAAAAAAGAAAAAAAAAAGGACTCAAAAGGCAGCCTTGTTTTACGCCACATAGACACGAAAAGAAATGAGAATAAACTCTTCTTCACGTATACAAGCGATGACCGATTTGTATATTCCATGAAGTGCCATGTACGATTATTCATTGACACCAGCTTTTCTCAGGACATGCCATGACACATTTCTATCGACTGAGTCAAACGTCTTTTTAAAGTCCACAAAAGCGACATACAGTTTGACGTTCTTCCTGAGAAACTTTTGAACCAATGCGTGCAGAGTAAAACAAATGGTGTATAGTGCTGCAACATGTTTGACAACCTGCTTGTTATTCGACCATCTCCCTCTTCTCTCTTTGCCTAATTTGTTGATCTTTTGGTCCAAACACGAGCGTAAACTTTACTAATTATGCTTGTAAGTTCTACGCTTCTGTAATTGTCTGGGCTAATTGCATCTCCCTTTTCATATAAATCGGTACAATATTGATTTCGATCATCTCATTGGAAATGTCCTACAATCAAATAATTTGTTAATTAATGAAACTAAAACATACTCTTAACAGACGAGTCTACATGTTTTAACATATCACTGACTCCTTTATCTGATCCTGCACATTTCCCACTTTTGAGATGCCTAATACTCGATTTCACTACTCTTGTTGTTGTTAAGTGGTCATTAACCGAAGATTCATCCAACATTTCCTCTGACTTCAACGTTTTCTGTATAAATGACATCATGTTCATTCTCAAATGAGTTGAATACACTGAAAAAAAAATGGTTACTACTGTTGTTGTGAAGTTATTTCATTACAGATGATAGCATTTCTCTTACTTGACCTGATTGTCGTCCAAAACAACCTCGGATTAATTATTGATACAATTAACACATTATCACACAATTATCATTCGCCTGTCGATTTAGGAAGGCGAAGTCACGTGATGTGACGTGAGTATCGACGCACAGTCCTAAGCCAGGTCAACTGGACGCTGATACTGAGCCGGGCAACACGTGGTGCTCAGACTCTGTTGGACGCTGACAAAATTGAAACAGCCGACAAAAGTTATCAAAGTAGCTGTGGTGAAATATGTTGGTTTGTTTGATAGTGTATGTGGTGTGGAGTGTGCATGGAGAACAAACGGTCATTCCAATCAATGTTTGTTTCCTTTTTCGATAACGTATGATTTCCCTAACCACTAGCTTTGGCGATATTACACTTTTGTTCACAAAAGAGGAAAAAACACTAACTTTAATTATCGATAACTCGTATTTGTAAGGAACAAGGATACTGGCTCTTTACTGCACGTTGGCTGACTTGTAAAAACGTGTTCCTGCTGTGTGGGAATTAGAGGGAAAGTGGCTGAGAGTTGCATTAAGAAGTTTGTCCCTCATTGTCACTGAGTGTGGCAGAAACAGGTGCCCACTCCTCTGGTGAGGAAAATGCCAGTGGCAACACCAGGTCACAGTCTCCAAACTCCAGAATGGAAGAATTGAAGAAAAATGGGAGAAAAACGATTCGGAAGAATAACAAACATGCTTTGTTGTTTTGAGGAGAAACTTGGTGCTGGCCTTAGAGCGGCAAAAAAAAAAAAAAGACAAAGCGCAGGAGAGAAGCAAGCCACTCCCAAGAGATGGAATGCAAGAAATCCGCATGCAGCCCATCACCTCTGCAGACAGTGAATCAAATTATGATAAAAATTCAACAAAAAGGGGATAGCACGTACAGCAAAGGAAGACAGACGAACATACGAACTGTGAGGGACAGATATCCAATGAGGAGGATAGTATTTCAATCCCTTCTTCTAAGAGAGCACAGGATCTCTTGTTTCCAGTTAAAGTGGCAATCAGTAAAGAAAAGCTGAAAATAAGAGAGCTGGCAAAGTGAAAGGGAACATTGCAGCTGCATTTCCAGCTGTGAAATTTGGACCATTACATGACCACAATCTAGACGCAGATCAAAAGAGAGTTTTGTCTGTTGAAAGGGCGACTTTGACATATATGTGACTCTGTCTGCTCCTGCTGAGACAGAACTGCAGTGGTGGATCAGTCATGTGGTTGATGCATACAATGATGTTTTGATGAATGATCCTGAGATTCTCATCACCTCTGATGCCAGTTTGTTAGGATGCAATGGAACATGTGCAGGTGGTGTATGGTCACATGAAGAAGCAAAATCACACAGTTCCTATCTAGAAAGGAAAGCTGCATTGTTTGCATTGCAGAGTGTCCAGACAGAACTGAGTGATAAACATGTGCGCATTTTGATGGATGATACAACAGCCATTGCATGCATAAACCACATGGGTACCAATCATTTGATGCATGTAACATCATAACGCACACCAGCTGAGAATGGTGCATTGATCATAACATCTTTTCTGTCTGCAGCACACATTCCTGGCAAATGTAACACTGTGGTAGATGCCAGGTCTCATACTATGAATTTGGATGCCGAGTGGGAGTTAGACAGCTCAGAGCTAAAACAAGCAGTGACTACACTACAAGTCCAACCTGACATTGACCTCTTTGTTAACAGGTTAAATGCACATCTTTGCTTTCAGGCCTGATCCACAGGCGCATGCAATTGATGCATTCTCGTTTGTGTGGACTTGTTTTAAATTTCATTCATATCCACCTTTCAGCATCATCACCCATGTGCTACAAAAAAATCTAGAAAGAGCAGTACACAGGGGTGAAAGTGGTGCCTTGTTAGTGGATACAGGTGTGCTGGTGAGCGAGCCAGTCCCACTGAGAGGCAGGAAACTCTTGGAAACTACCCAGTCATCCCCAGATGGAACACCCCCTGAAGAAGACTGTCTGATGGCATGTCTTGTATCAGGGAACACTACCAACAGGAGGGGTTTTCCAGCCAGGCTGCAGCTCTTATGATCAACTCATGGAGTCCCGCCACTCAAGCTGCATATAACTGTTACATTCAGAAATGGAAGCATTTTACACAGACAAACAATATTAGTTTGTTATCTCCATCTTCAGCAGATGTGTCAATTTTTTTTAGCAGTAAACAAATGGGGTAACTTTTGCTCCCATAGGAAAGCCTAACACAGAGTTACTTTTATTCAAGACTGGCACAGCCTTTTAAACTTGAATAAAGTCAGACAAATACAAAGACGAACAATCTAATAGTGGGGGAAAAACAAGCGCAGGCCAACAACTCGACTGTTTTCATAGTATTCACTTGGCAAAATTTGGACTTAAGGAGGGAGGGGGGGGGGGGGTTTGAAGATGGAGAAACTGGGAACCTGAAATTAAGAAAATACATTGCAGACATGAAAACTCTTCACTAACTGCATAAGGGAACCATCGTAATCCCTTTTGAAGGCAGATATATTTGTATTGCCTGCTCCGAGGCCTTTCATCCGCTGGATCAGAACTCGTCAGGGAGACACAGCTGGTTGTGTCTGCGCTCCTGGCGTCAAACAGAGACACACCACAGTCCATAATACCGTGGCGTTCTCATCACCAGGGGGTGCAAACAAGAAATCAATAGCACCCCCAAAGCAGCCAGTGAAGGGTAGTAGCAGTTGAAACCATGGCCTAGACTGCTAATGCTTTTTAGCATTTTTGTTTTCTGAAGGAGTTATTCACAGTAGCATAAGTATAGCAAGGAGTGCACTGTCAGCCATGTTGCCATTGTATGAAGCGAATACAACAGGCTCTCACCCGAGTGTGTGCTGTATAGATAGAGGCATCTTTTTTAAGAAAGGCCTGCAGTTCCTAAAAACGTTGAAAGACCTCACTCTTTGAACGTGCATGTCACTGGCTTTGTCGACAGATCAGAGGGGACAGGTGTTACATTTGATCAAAGTATTTGATCAAAAATTTAGAATTTAAGGAGTCAAAGTGTGTGATTGGTTTGGTTTGGGGGTTTTTTTTTTCAGAGAAACATTAGCAATCTAAGCCAGGGTTTCATTCTGAACCTGCAGAAATTATCATGCTCAGAAAGAACACAAAACTATGTCTAGTTAGGCATTTAAAAGATTGTGTGAAGAAAACAGATGATATAAACAGATATATATATATATATATAGAGAGAGAGAGAGAGAGAGAGAGAGAGAGAGAGAGAGAGAGAATTAAATAGATGAATAAATTAAAAATTTCTATATGCATACATACATACATACATACATACATACATACATACATACATACATACATACATGCATGCATGCATGCATACATGCATACGTACATACACCTTTCCCTAAAAGGACAGTCTTTGTGCCTCTTGGTTATGGATCAAGACAACACATAATTCATTTTTTTGTTAGTTTATGAAGAATCCACGAATGTGGAAATGTCCTCTTGGCCTGTTTCTTCTGAAACGTTTATGTCTTTCAGTATGAGTCTATAATTACCATGAGCATCCTGAACTACAGCGTTATGATTTGAATGGAATGAAGATTGCTACCCAGGACAAGCAGGTTGTATTCATCAGAACTGTCTCAGTGTTTGAGAGCAGCAAGGAAGATTGTCACTCCAGCTTCCTATAAATATCTTAGAACGAAGCTATCACTGTTCTGACATATCTGAGTTCCCTATGTTTTGTTGCAAACACGATAAAAATAACATATTTTTAATGGACTCTGGGTCGAAGGCCCGGGGTTTATTTTGTATCCAATCAGTCAGTCACTCCTCAGTCGAACACACCGCACGCATCATCTGTACTCACCAAGCATGTTTAAAACAAACACGGCACCTTGTAAGTTTTGTTTGTGTACTGGGTGTTACAGACGTATTTCAGTAGACTTGAGTTTTTTGTATGCTTGCTTGCTTTCTTGTTTGCTTGTCTGTCTGTCTGTCTGTCTGTCTGTCTGTTTGTGTGATTGCTTGCGTCTTAAAAGAGCCATTATCAATGGTTTACAGTTTCAACCTTACTCTGGTGGCAGCGCGCTCACTTTTCCCTTCACATCACCACGCCCTTTGCTACAGTTGTTTCATTCGTGGGAGATATCTGTTCTGAGGAACGACTTGAAGTTGTCTAGAAAGCTCGTCATTTCAAAATATTTTGTTTCAAAACAGCTCTGTATTTGCTACCAGTTAGACAATACAAGTAGAAGTTGATGGCACTGTTGGTATACCAC
>JADBJO010003621.1:0-5000 GCA_016801955.1 Conus betulinus | reverse complement strand
CGCCTGTCCTTCGCCCTGATCTTTCTGATCGCCACTCTGCTTCAAAGGTCTGGCGATGTGGAGTTGAACCCAGGACCTGGTCAAGATCAAAGAAGACGGAAACAGGTAACTATGCGCCAAACGCGATTCCAGTCAGCAAGCAGTAACCTGTCTGTGGACGGCAGAACAGGTTCAACCGATAGGACGGGGTCCGATCGGGAACCCTCCATCCATGACGTTCTGCAGTCCCTGTCAGGTATGGACCAGAGCTTGTCACGACGGCTGGATACCCTGAATACTCACTTCAACAATCTTCATGAAGCGGGTGTCCGGTCTTAGGGAAGAAGTGACAAACACAACGCGAGGAAATTGAAGCTTTGAAAAATGAAAATGAGAAATTGAGAACAACTAATCGCGAGCTGTCTGACAGAGTTGAACAGGTGGAAAAAAAGAGCTTGACGATCAAGAAGGAAGGTCAAGAGAGAAACAATCTGATTTTCTCTGGCCTTAAAAAGCAGAAGTCGAAGGAAACCTGGGACGATTGTGAAACCTGGTACAAAGTGTAATCAAAGACCAGTTGAAGATTACGGATGACATTTCTTTGGACAGAGCTCACCGACTCGGGAAAAGTGACAACGCTCCTATTGTGGCGAGATTTACCAACTTCAAAGACAAAGAACGTGTACTAAAAGCCAAGAGACAATTAAGATATCTGGATGAAGGAAACACTATCTTCATCGCCGAAGACTACTCTAAAGGAGTCCGCGAGGTACGGAAGAAGCTGGTGCCGTTCCTCAAGAGGGCCAGGGAAGACAAACTGAAGAAGGCCAGCATGGTTTTTCGACCACCTCCTGATCGATGGCAAGCGATGGTACTACGATCAAATGAACGACACCCTAAGAGACTCAAAGTGATGTGTCGGCCAACAGAAGGCTGAGAAAACTTCCGACAGAAACTTTACATAAATATGAAATCAACAAGTCTACTACCTCCCCAGGAGAAAGCTGTGACGAACGTTGTTCTTTCTTGGATGGATCCAGTGGACGGGTATGCTGTGGAGAAGCAGCCTGTGCGGGATTGTGTCAATTGGGGGAG
This sequence comes from Conus betulinus, assembly GCA_016801955.1. Lineage (NCBI taxonomy): Eukaryota > Metazoa > Mollusca > Gastropoda > Neogastropoda > Conidae > Conus > Conus betulinus. The sequence continues at coordinate 3,926 of JADBJO010003621.1, read as the reverse complement.
GACCGAGATTCCGTGGGGTCTGGGAGGGAGGGGTTTGATTCTGTGCGCACACACTGTGACAGAACTTGTGATGGTGTTGATTCTGTGCGCACACACTGTGACAGAACTTGTGATGGTGTTGATTCTGTGATGTCTGGTGTTATGTTGCAGTGCGCTCACACTGTGACAGAACTTGTGTTGATGTTGATTCTGTGCATCACTTGATAACGGAGAAGAGGTATGTTTAACACAGATTAATATAATTTCACTTTCGTCACGTGGAATGTAGACGGTCTAGTGTCAAAACTGGATGAAACAGACTTTATTCATTATATTTTAATTTTTCCACTTTGTAACTTTAGTAGAAACCTTTGTAGATAACTTCGATGCATTTAAATTTCCAAATCACACAGCATTTTGCAGTCCTGCCCAAAAGTTTCAAAACAAGGTCGACGATCAGGTGGTGTTCTTGTATTAATTAAAACTACGCTAATTCCATTTGTTCGTCAAGTAAAATGTAAGTATGATAATATGTTGTGTGTTTTATTATTGACAAAGAATGTCTCGGACTAAACAAAAAATCTGTTATATATGTGCACTTATGTGCCACCAAGTGGAAGTCCGTTCTATCAATTAATAATATTGATAGTGGTATAAGTCTGGTGGAAGAATGTTTGACGGACATGATGATAGATAAGAATATGCATGTTATGGTATGTGGGGATTTAAATGCACGGACTTCTGACTCGTCTTATGAAATTGATAGTTGTTGTCTGCCTTTTCACATCGATTCAAAAAATGATGTCAATATTATGACAAGGAAGTCAGAAGACAAACAAGAGAATATGTTTGGTAAAATGTTATTAACCATGTGTTCTACCTTAGGACTCTGCATCCTTAATGGCGCTTGTAACGGCGACCTCCAGGGTCGCTATACATATGTATCCGATTTTGGGTGTAGTGTTATTGACTACTTTATTTTATCAGAAGAATCATATCATACACTCTTGCCAACATGTACACTTTTTGTTGTGCTGACAGAATTGAATCAAGTCATATGCCTGTTGAATTCTCGCTGTGTGGGGTAACAAATGGAAATGATTTTGATAATGAGGTATCAAATGAAAATAACAGTTACATTAAAAGATTGATTTGGAATCCACAGAAGAAGGACATCTTTCTTAGATCTCTTGAGTCTGAAATGATAATAGAAAAGATTGATTTGGCAACTAGACTTGTTGAAGTGAAGTGATGTAAATAAGGCACTGAAAGAATGTAATGGTTGCATGATGGACGCTGCTTCATGTATGCTCGTAAATAAGCGGATTAGTATACGTAATCAGAAAAACAGTTGGTTTGATAATGAATGTTTTGTCGAAAGACGAAATGTAAGAAAACTCCTTAGAATCTTTCGCAGCCCATGTCGAAGGGCAGCTAATGATGAGCAAATAAAAAAGCTGAAATCAGATAATCTGCATAATTACCGTAAGGCTCGAAGAGAATATAAAAATTTACTTAGACGGAAAAAGAAACAAAATAAATTAGAGTCTTTTCCGAACTCTTGGATAGGATTGATAATCAAAGAATTTTGGAAGAAGATGAAACAACTAGTACCGAAACGTATACAGTCATTGAATAGCATATCTACAGATAAATGGTTTAACCATTTTCGTAATCTTTTGGAGATCGAGGATTGTACTGAGGATATTGGTGAAGTAAATAATCAAATGACTCTGGAATACACAGAAGATGATTTTTACGTACTAAATGCACCAATCTCCAATCAAGAAATAAGAAGCGCCATTAAAAATCTGAAAAGTGGAAAATCTCCCGGGCCTGACGGTATAATTGTAGAAATTTTTAAAGTGCGCATCAGACGTCGTTATAAACTTTTTAAAAAATTGTTTAACGAACTATTTGATCAAGGTACTTATCCAGAAAACTGGTCAGAATCTGCAATACAGCCATTACATAAAAAGGGTAATTTAGACAATCCCAACAATTATAGAGGTATCTCGCTTACAGACATCAGCGGAAAACTTTATAGCCATATCATAAATCATAGATTACAAGTTTGGATTAATATGCATAATATCATAGATGAACATCAAGCTGGTTTTAGAAAAAGACTACTCAACTATAGATCATATATTTACACTTTTTGTCGTTATTCAGAAACAACTGTCTCGAAATCGTAAATTATATGTCGCATTCATTGACTTCGAGAAAGCATTCGATTCTATTTCAAGGAAATTGTTATGGCCTATCCTACAGAAAAACGGAATTCGAGGTAAATTATTTGATTGTGTGTGAAAAGCATGCATACTAACTTAAAGACGCGGGTTAGAAATGGTTCATATATGACAGATTACATAAACTGCCTACGTGGAGAGTAAAGCAAGGAGATGTTTGCAGTCCTGTCTTATTTTCATTGTTTATAAATGAATTAGCAGCTGACATAATTAACACGGAAGACACGGGGCTGTACTAACACCTACTCTTGTCGAACTTTTTATTTTGTTATTTGCAGATGATATTATATATTAATATCTGAAACGCAAGTAGGGTTACAAAATCAGCTGAATAATTTGTATGAATCATCAACTAAATTGAAATTAAAAGTTAATATGAACAAAAGTAATATAATTGTTTTTCGTAAAGGCGGTTTTTCTTGCAGCGCACGAACACTGGCATTTGGGCGGTTCTGAAATGAAAGTAGTCAACACATACAAATATTTAGGACTATATTTTTCTACAAAATTGAGTCTCTCATCCTCCTCCTGGTGACCTAGCTACACGGGGTAAAAAGGCGGTTATTGGTATATTGACATTATTATATAATTATGATATCCAGTCTATTGAATTTTTTTTTGTAAACTCTTTGATGCTAGAGTGCAGCCAGTACTTCTATATGGGTCAGAAATTTGGGGTCTTGATGAAAGTATAAAATGCATAGAAAAAGTACACTTGTTTGCATTTAAAACGCTTTCTAGGTGTCACAGAAAGGACTGCTAATGCGATGATTTATGGAGATACTGGTAGATTCCCATTATATGTGAATGCATACACTAGATCAATTAAATACTGGATCAAACTGACACGGATGAATGAAAATCGCCTCCCCTACCCTACAAAGCTTACCTGATGCTACTTAATTTGGATGAGAAAGGTAAAAAGAACTGGGTAACCAACATTCGATTAGTTTTGTTTCAGTTTGGATTTGGGTATGTGTGGGAAAATCAAGGTGTAGAATCAGTTGACCATTTCATAAATTGTTTTAGACAAAGACTGATAGATTGTTACTGGGACAACCTGTGCAGGATTGGGACAGTCGAATTTGTTCAAGTGAAAGATTTACAATGTACAGATCATTCAAAATGAATCATACCCAAGAACTGTATTTTTGCAATTGACACAAACAGACTTGTTAAGCAAGCACTTGTTAAATTCAGGTTTGGAGTGAGTAATATCAAATCGCACTCACTTCGATACAAAAATTATAGAGATGTAGAATTAATTTGCCCCATGTGTAATAATAACCAAGAAGATGAAATCCATTTTAGTTTGTGTTGCCCGCTCCTCAGTGACCTTCGACGTGATCTCATACCACTCAAATACTATAGAGAGCCAAATGCTTTTAGATATACATTGTTAATGTCTTCAAAGAATCCAAAAATAGTAAAACAGTTTGCGATATTTCTTTACCTAGCTTTTAAACGTAGGGATGCAACTGTGAACGACTAGATATGCTGGAAAGAACATGACTGACAAAATGGTAGTAGGATACCCGAGGTATAATTTATAACTTTGTATGTCCTTGGTTCTGAGCTGGTTTATGTTGTTTGCCTCTTTTGTAATGTAAGAGTGTACGATTGTTTCTTTTTCTATTTTCTTCTTTAAATGTCTTTGACTAATTCATATTATTGTTCAGCCATTTGTTGAGGCCT
>JADBJO010003620.1:197500-235272 GCA_016801955.1 Conus betulinus | reverse complement strand
CGAAAACGCATATTCACAGTCGTGTCACGCTAACTCTGAACTCAATTTACGTCGCCCTTCAGATTCTCGAACATCGCTTTTCTGCGTTAAAAACAATCCCCTCCCCCTCGGGCCAACAACCTCTTCCAATCCGCACTCACGGCAATTCGTTTGTATGTATGCATACATACAAACATACATACATACACACATACCATACACACAATGCATGCATCTACTACATACATACATACATACATATATACACACCCAAACATACATGCATACACGCATACAAGCATACATTCATACAAACATGCATACATACATGCATACATGCATACATACATACATACGTACTCCTACTACGTACATGCATACATACATTCATGCATGCATACATATATAACATTACATACGTACGTAATATATACACACAAACATAACATACATAGGATACATACGACTAGGGGAGGTTAAGGATGGAAAAGATTGCCTGGCGAGCGGGATGGGGTTGTTTTATGAAGAACTTCATCATTGGCAGATGGAGGTGCACCCGGGACGACTGGAAACGGGCGAATGTGACGGCAGTATTCAAGAATGGCAACCGTAATTCTGCTGCCAACTACAGACCGGCCTCCCTCACCAGCATCTGGTGTAAGATGCAAGAACACATCATCGCAAGCAACATCATGCGCCATCTGATCCAACATGAACTTCTTGTCGACTCCCAGCTTGGGTTTTGCAGAGCCAAAGGAGTTGCGAAACCCAACTGATGATACTATTCCACGACATCGCCAAAACCCAGACAGTAACAACAGACAGATATGGTAATCCTGGATTTTTCCAAGCCCTTTGACAAGGACCCCGGTACCCTCATAAACGCCTCCTCCATAATCTGGACCATTATAGAGTACGAGGATCGACGCTGGGCTGGATCAAAGCCTTCTTTCCAACCGCTTCCAGACCGTCGTAGTTGACGCCAAAAAAATCTGAGCCAGCACCTGTCATCGGCGGAGTCCTACTGGGGACAGTTCTAGGACCCATCCTATTTCTTATCTTTATCAGCGACATGCCTCAAAACACCAAGGCCAGTATCAGATTGTTCGCTGATGACTGCATAGTCTATTCCACACATAAAGACTATCCAAGACGGCAAGATGCTCCGACGAGATCTTAACACACTGGCCGATTGGGAGCAGAGTTGGGGGATGGAATCTCACCCCCAAAAATGTAATGTCCTTACCTGTTCAACATCAAGAAACCTCATCAACTTCAACTACAAATTAAAGGGACACACTCTCGATCACGCGGACACCTCGAAATATCTTGGCGTTAACATAAGAAGTGACCTCAGCTGGAAAGTTCATGTAACAAGAGTCGCCAACAAGGCAAAGAGCATGGTAGGCCTCCTGAAAAGAAATCTGAAGATGTTCAACAAAATCACGAAAACCAATGTTTACCTAACCCTTGCGCGCCACACATCTGGAGTATTGCTCATCAGTTTGGAGCCCGTACAAACGTAGACCAAAAGGAAAAGATTGAAATGGTGCAAAGAAGAGCAGCACGTTATGTATGCAATGGCTTTGGTTGGATCAGCAGCGTAACATCCATGCTGCAAGAACTAGGATGGGAAACCCCTTGAATCACGGCGAAACAGGCAGAGGCTAACCTCACTGTACAAGATCGTTCTTGGCACTGTGGACATACCTCCGGACAAATCCCTCAGGAAAGGGTCCACCCAAACAAGATCACATCACCCGACACAATGTGCTCACCTCGGCACCTCCTCTGACCCATACAAGTTCAGTTTCTTCCCGTCACCGATTCCCGCCTGGAACTCCCTGCCTACAACAGCAGCAGAGGCTCCCTCCTTAGTATCATTCATAAGGGGCTCAACAAAATTCCAGCTTAGACCCCTCCCCAACTAACCTCGCGGTAAATGAAGGATAGGGTTGGGCCGGTCCAGGTCTTGACTAGGGGTCGCTACGATTACCGGATAAGCCTCTCTAGATACCCGTTTTTATGCTAGGGTGGTTTTCTTTTTTGTTTGTTTGTTTGTTTTTTGTTTTTGTTCTGTTTTTGTTTTTTTGGGTTTTTTTTTTGTTTGCTTGTTTTGTTTTGTTTGTTGTTTTTTTGGCCTGCTGCAACACGCTGCCCCGGAGCTGAACTCAGGGGTGTGCGGTTGGGATGCTGAGTTACTTTAGATCCTCTGCTATCTTTTTTTTTGTCCCTAATAGACCTATTTTTCTTTTCATCTTACGCCTCTGCGCACGCAGGTCAATAATAGTCAAAAATGACGGTTGGCCTTTTCCAAATTGAAGATTGAAGATAGAAGAATATAGCGATGTTCGGAAAACTGCAAGGGACGTAATCTGTGTTTTGAGTTCGCGTACAGCGACTGTGACCCCGCCGTTTTCATAGGACAAAATTTGTCCTATGGCAAAAGTGGGCGCGCATAAGGCAGCCTAACTCTCATCAGTTAGCTTAACAATTTGAACACAGGACAAATGGCAATGGTTGGCTCGTCCAAAGTAATTTCACTCACCAGTGAAACAGCACAGAGAAAAAAAAATGCCAAAAGATGTACGTGAAACGATTCGCCCTGTTATGCAGATACTGTATGCAAACCGACTTCCCTTACGATTCTTATCAGCGATCGATTCACATCACACTGTTTTTTGTGTTTGATGTGACATTTTCTGACTAAATTAATGATGCATGCGTAAATTGAATAATCACCTAGATCTCTAGAGTGAGGATAGGCAGCCACTATTTGCAATGGAAGGCAGGCGTTATTTTCCTCTCTGATTTTTTTTCCCGGTACAGGTCAGTTCGAAGAACTCTCAAGGATGGCTGACGATGGATAACCTCGGGGGAGGGGGGGGGGAGGAGGAGGGGGAGGAGGGGAGGGTGGGTTCGTACAGGATGGAGAGGAGAGTCAAAGGCCGGGGGGGGGGGAGGGGTCAAAGGCAGAGGGGAGCGGCGGGGAACATGTGGCTTTGGCTTTGGGGGGGGGGGGGGGGGGGGGGTGGGGGGGGAGGGGTACGGGAGTGTGGGGGAGAGGAAGGAGTGGTGTGGCGAAGCGGGAGGGGGAGGGGGTGGAGGGAGGTCGTCTCAGATTGTTTATTTTTGAACAGGTCGGGAAAAATGTCGAAGACGGAAATAAAGGAGTGGGTGTGGATTGTGGCTAACCGTAAGCGGGGGAGGGGTGGGTATGGGTTTTGTGGCAAGAGGAGAGGAACAGAGAGTGAAGAAAGGGAGGAGGGGTATCCAGGAAAGGAAGCGTTGTCAAAGGCAGAAAAAAGGAGAGAGCACTAAAATTAGTATTGTTAAAATCAAGCACTCTGACCACAGAAGATTATAAAAAACTTAATATACTAACTTTTCCACAACAGACTTTTGTTCAATAAAGCAGTATGTATGCATAATGTTATATACGGCAATGGTCCTAAAAAGATAAGCGACACGTTCAAAACAAACATACATAGACACCATCATTTTTTTTATCTTTTCCCTAGACCAAGAAATAATCTTTACAAATCTAGTTTTTTATATTCTGGTGGAAAAGTATGGAACAAGCTACCAACACGCTTTAAAAGTATAAACAATAAAATCCAGTTTAAAATAATTTGAAAAGGTATCTCATGAATGGTTCATAACTTATATTTTTCTCAACCCTTTGAAATGACGTTTTATGATTTTACACAGTGTGTACATGTGTGTATATATACCTAGCTATGTACATGCTCGCGCATGAGCGTGTGTGCCTCAAAGGAAAGGGTATGTCAGTGTCGACAGTATTCTTGAAATATACATACAGTGCACAATTTGTGAAGACAATGTACATATTGTACATAACCAATCTCTCTCTCTCTCTCTCTCTCTCTCTCTCTCTCTCTCTCTCTCTCTCTCTCTCTCTCGTTCTCTTTCGTTACTTTTCTGGATTTTCCCCCTTCTCATTTGTACACTCTCTACCTCCCCCCCCCCCCCCCCCCCCATCCATTTTCTTCTCTGGTTTTCTATTTTTCATTGTCTTTGATTTTCATAAAATTTCTGTGATTTTTCGTCGTTTCATCTATATATATTTTTTTATGGATGGCTTGATGTAAAAAAGCAGATTTATTGCTTATTCAATGTTCCATCTGAAAATAAATTTCGCTGCAGAGTGAAGTGAAAGGGTCTCAGAGAGGAGGTGGTTGAACTGCGTGCTCAGAACAAAGACTTGCAAAAAAAAATGAACTCTGAACTGGGTGACAGAATTGAATTACTAGAAAAGAAGACAGATGATCTGGAAGGGCGTTCAAAACGCAATAATTTATTGTTTTATGGACTGAATAGAAGTGAGAATGAGAACAGTGATGACTGCGAGCGAATGTTGAAAGATTTGACTGCGAAGAAGTTGGGCGTGAATGAGGTGGAATTTGACAGAGCGCATCGTTTAAATGCTAAGCGTGACTCTCCCATCATTGCCAGATGCTCCTCGTATAAGGACAAGGTTCGTATTTTAAAGGCTAAGACAAACCTAAAGGGAACAAACATCTTTGTCGGTGAGGATTTTACTAATAGAGTCCGCGACATCAGACGGAGGCTCACTCCTCATCTGAAAGAGGCGAGAAACAACGGTAAGAGGGCCACGATGGTGTTTGACCATTTGCTTGTTGACGGCAAGAGGTTCGGTTTCGATGTTTCCGGTGAGCTAAAAAGAACTAAAATAGGGTTTTGGCCGGTCCTCTCGCGATGTTGTAGACACTAATTCAAATGGGAGAAAAGACTGCTTTACACCGGTGGAAAGACTGGCCGTTCCGGACTCTGCCGTGCGTGACTCGACCCGTTTAGCACGTGATGTTGACGACAGTGTGGTGGACGGCTTGAGCGTTGGCACTGGCAGTTACATGAATTCGTTTCACGGTTTGAAAGATAGGCGTTTGAATTCTGATTCTTCTAATATAATAATGATGATGTGAATAGCAATGTCAACATATGTATGGAAATATATTGTACTTGAGAATAGTCATAATAACAGAGGTCTGGACGTGCCTGTATGTAAGAATTTCTTCAAGTTACTCTCATGGAATGTTAATGGTTTACTCTCAAAAGTTACTGACAATGCATTTGTTTCCTATGCCTGTGGTTTTGATTTTATTTGCTTTGGAGAAACTTTCCTTGAATCATTTAACATGGACGTGTTTGTCGGGTATAAAGCATTTGTTAAACCTGCCGTAAAGCTGTGTTATCAGGGGAGACGATCTGGAGGACTCGTTTGCTTAATAAAACAAGAATTTGTTCCCTTCGTGTCTTATGTAGATGTTGATTGCTCTAATGTGTGTGTCTTCTTAATCAAAAAATCGCTTTTTGGGACATTGAAAAAATATTGCTTTGTCTGTGCGTATATCCAACCTGAAGGTTCTCCTTTCTACACTTCTTTTAATGTTGATAATGGTATTTCCATGTTGGAGGAATGTTTGACAGACTGCTTGTGTTCACTGGGTGACATTGATGTGGTTGTGTGTGGCGATTTGAATAGCAGGACGCTAATTTTTCTCCTGACTTGTCTTCTGATGTTTTTGATCCTGTGTTGCAAGTGAAAAGTCAGCCACCTTGCACAGACCGTTCTTCTCATGATAACATATTGAATAATTATGGTAAGTTATTGCTAAATCTCTGCGTTGCTTTTGATTTGTGCATTATGAATGGTGTATGTGTCAGGGCGACCGCCATGGTTGCTATACATACATAACAGACAGCGGAAGCAGCGTGAATGATTATTTCCTAGTATCTAAAGACTTTTTCTCCAGTTTTTGTGATTTGTGTTATTTGTTTTTGTTTCTGAACGGATCGAATCTGATCATTTACCTCTTGAATTTCACATTGACTTATCAACAGAAAATGACGATAAAACTATGGAGACTGTTGAGGCCACTGTCTGCGATAGTTTTGTGTGGAATGATGACTATGCCTTGATTTTCAGAGACAATTTGTGCCAGGCGGAAATGTGTTCAAAATTTAATGAGGCTTTCGGATTGATAAATGTTGATGTAAATAAAGCTTTAAAGGTGTTTAATGATTGTATCAAAACCAGTGCTGAATGTATGAAAAAATATGTGCGAAGAGGGAACTGTGCTAAGAAGGATGATTGGTTTGATAATGTCTGTTTGGTAACAAAAAGAAAAGCGCTAAAATTACTGAGTATGGCTTCGTACTCTAGACGATGGCAACAGAGTTGAGTATGTTATTGCAAAGAAGAGAATATAAAAACCTTTTGAAGCAGAAAAAGAAAACATTCAATAGAAATTTGCTAGACGATATGATTAGATCTCTTCCATCACAGCAGGAGTTCTGGAAAACTATCAAAAGAGTTTCATTTAAAAGAAGAAATCCAAAGAACAATATCTCCCTGGACACATGGTATGAGCATTTTAAGCATTTGTTCGATAAAGATATTTCAGGTGATGATGAACTTTCTGATGACACCGATGAGGGAGAGGCTGAGTATTTCAATCGCCCCATCTCTAGAGAGGAAGTTATGTTCGCCATGCGGAAAATTTAAAAAGTAACAAATCTGCAGGACCTGATTCTGTTATTGGTGAATTGTTTAAGTATGGTGGAGCTCAAGTTGTCGATTTTTTACAAGCTTTTTTCAACAGAATTTTTGATGATGGTATCTTCCCAGATAACTGGACAGAGTCTGTAACTTTACCAATATTCAAGAAAGGCGATGCAAACAATCCTAATAATTACAGAGGCATCTCTTTGGTTGACGTTAGCAGTAAAATATATAGCACTATCATTAACAGCAGATTACAGGAGTGGATTGAATGTAAATAATATCACGGGAGAACATCAAGCTGGCTTCAAAAAAGGTTACTCTACTGTCGATCATATGTTTACTCTTCTTGCGTTTGTTCAAAAGCAATTTTCTTTAAATCGTAAATTTTATGTTGCGTTTATTGACTTTGAAAAAGCCTTTGACTCCATTAACAGAAAGCTTTTGTGGACAGTATTACTTAAAAACGGGGTCAAGGGGAAATTATTTAGTTGTATTAGAGCTATGTATCAAGTAGTCAAAACAAGGATAAGAAGTGGTTCCAGTCTGACAGACTTTATTAATTGTGCCGCCGGAGTAAGACAAGGTGATGTGTGTAGCCCTGCATTATTTTCTATGTATATTAATGAGGTTGCTATCGAGGTTATTAACAATGGCCTTCATGGTGGACGATTTCCAGATGGTGTGTCAGAATTATTTATCCTACTGCTAGCCGATGACATCGTTCTGGTTTCAGAAACGATAGTTGGCTTACAACGTCAGCTAAATAATCTGAGCAGGGCTGCCTCTTCATTAGAGCTGAAAGTGAACATGAATAAAAGCAACATCGTGGTATTTCGAAAGGGAGGTTATTTATCGGCGAGGGAAAGATGGATGTATGATGGACTTGTTATACCTATAGTGAATGTGTATAAATACCTGGGGATCTATTTTTCTACTCGTCTAAGTTTTAGCTTTGCTTGCAAAGACCTTGCATGTAGGGCAAGAATGCTTTGATTTGCGTGATAAAAAGATTGCATGCTTTAAACAATAATTCACTTGAGTTATTCTTAAAGATCTTTGATTCCCAGATACAGCCTATTTTGATGTATGGGGCAGAAATTTGGGGGTTAGATAACGCTGTCGTTCATTGTGAGGCGGTGCATTTATTTGCTTTGAAGAAGTTTCTAGGTCTCGACAGGCGTATTTCTAATGATTTGGTGTATGGGGAATCCAGCAGATATCCATTGTTCATTACTTCAGCCGTTAGATGTGTTCGGTATTGGTTAAAGCTTTTACACATGGATAATGGTAGATTGCCTCGTAAGTCTTATGAAATGTTATTCGAATTGGATTTAAAGGGGAAACGAACTGGGTTTCAAATATGCGTCTATTTCTGTGTAAACACGGATTTGGGGATGTTTGGCTGGCTCAGAGTGTTGGAAATCAAAATCAGTTTATTCGTATTTTTCAACAAAGGCTAATTGACTGTAGATGGCAAATGTGGGACGATCATATCCAGACTAGTGAACGATACAATTTGTATAGAAATTGTTCCAGTTTTCATCGTATTCAGCCTTACTTGAAATTCGATATGGACATGTATTTGAAAGATCAATTGCTAAATTTAGACTTGGAGTTTTCTGAGATAAGGACTCATTTCTTAAGATACAGACAACATAGACAAAGTGATGTAGTGTGTCCATTGTGTGGGCAAGGTGAAGAAAATGAAATACATTTTCTGTTCATTTGCCCAGCTTTAAAAGATATTCGCCAAAAATTTATCCCACAGAAATATTATAGGCGCCCATGCTTGTTTCGTTTACAGTTATTACTTAGCTCTAATAGGTATAACGTTATCAAGAATTTAGGCATGTTTTTGTTTAAAGCGTCTAAGATCAGAGAATATAATGACATCTTAATTGCTGTTCTTGCTTGTTTGGATGGCAGATATGTTTTTTTTTTTTTCCCCCTGATAAATTATTTGCATTTTACTTGTAATGTAAATGTTTATGCTCATTCCCTTCAAATGGCCGATGGCCTTACTGAATAAAATTCTGAAGTCTGAAGTCTGAAGTCTCTCTCTCTCTCTCTCTAACTCGAATGAGAAAAGAACTGAATTTGCGCCTCTGTGTTTATCTATCTATCTAAATATCTATCTATCTATCTATCTGTACATCTACCTATCATTCTATCTATCTATCTATCTGCCTACCTACATATCCATCCATCTATCTATCTATCTATCTATCTATCTATCTATCTATCTATCTGTCTGTCTGTCTGTCTGTCTATGTGTCATTTTACCTGTATGTTTTTATCTGCCTATCTACCTATACGAATATGTCCAAGTGTGCGCGCGCACGCGCGCCTGTGTGTGTGTGTGTGTGTGTGTGTGTGTGTGTGTGTGTGTGTGTGTGTGTGTGTGTGTGTGTGTGTGTGTGTGTGTGTGAGTGTGTGTGTGTGTGTGTGTGTGTGTGTGTGTGTGTGTGTGTGTGTGTGTCAGTGAGTGTATTGTGTGTGTGTGTGTGTGTGTGTGTGTGTGTGTGTGTGTGTGTGTGTGTCAGTGTGTGTGTGTGTGTGTGTGTGTGTGTGTGTGTGTGTGTGTGTGTGTGTGTGTGTGTGTGTGTGTGAAGAGATTAGTGAGGGAGAAGACAGTGCGGGGCGAGGACTGTCCCTCTCTCTGTCAATCGCTCTATCCTGTATCACTGCATTGTTTGCACTCAGCTGACAAAACGTTGACGTGGCTGGCTAGCTGACATACTGTTTCCCAAAGGAAAGAAACATTTTCTCCTTTATAGCATTTATCAAGGGAAAAACGTCTATGTCACTACAAAAATTGATAACTGGCAGATTAAAATGTACACACACACACACACACACACACACACACACACACACACACGCACGCACATACGCATGCACGCACATACGCACGCACGCGCACACACACACACACACACACACACACACACACACACACACACACACACACACACACACACAAGCGCGCGCGCGCCTGCCAACAATCATTAACTAGAGCACAGAGGAAATGAGAAGAGCAACGGTGTGAACATAATAGGTAATGCACATAACCGTAAATAAAAGAGTTGAGGATACTGAAGCACACAAACACATGACATCACATTACATAATCTACTTTAAAAAAATGAAGCACAATTACAATTTTTTTTTTTTTTTTTTTTTTTTTTCCCTTGGCCATCCGCATATGAGAAAAAAAATCCAGTACATATTACATTTTGGCACGTCGTGTTATTAACTCCTCATAGGCGATACTGTTGTCACGTGCATCTCGTGTGTCTTGTCTGCCATTCGGCGTGATTGCAGGGAACTTGCTGACTGGATTTTTACGACATGTGGTGGAAAGATGGAAGACGGTCGAAGAACGAACCCATTGAATTGAGTGTTGATCCGTTATTCAGATCTGGATCAATGGGTAGATCAGGGCTTCGCTCAGCGAATTCATGGCGCAAGACTACTTGACCGATTTCTACGAGACTATGGAAAGATTAAATCTGGCTTAAGAATTAATCCATTAAACGTCAGTGCCCATCCGTGGTGCTTGATGCAATGTTAATCTAGCACTAAACTGCTTGTGACTTCTCAAAACACTTTTGATTAGTCGATTTCTTTTTATATATAGAATTGTAAATGTCAGAATTCGCAAAAAGACGGCAACCACGTCCCTTCATGCCTAAAGAGCACGCCCCCTTAAGCTTTAGTGATCATGTCACCTCAGTCTGCTCGCCCTCCCAGGCATTGTGACCACGTCTCAAGAGACGTGTGTCTACTTAGATGTAGTGCATACGCTCCTAAAACTTAGTAAGCAAGCCTCCGTTCACTTAATGTGCATTCTCTCTTTAACTCTGTGAGCACGCTGCCTTGAAACTGGCGTTCACGCCCCCCTCAGACTTCAGGAGTATGTCCCTTGAATTTTAGAGAGCACGTTCCTTTAAACTTAGTGATCACGCTCTCGTAAGCTTTGTGAGCAAATCTCTTCAATTCACTGAGCACGCCTCCTTCTATTTATTGAGTATATTCCTTCAATTCACTGAGCACGCCTCCTATTTATTGAGTATATCCCTTAAATTCACTGAGCACGCCTCCCTTTATTTAGTGAGTATATCCCTTCAATTCACTGAGCACGCCTCCCCTATTTATTGAGTATATCCCTTAAATTCACTGAGCACGCCTCCCTTTATAGTGAGTATATCCCTTCAATTCACTGAGCACGCCTCCTATTTATTGAGTATATCCCTTAAATTCACTGAGCACGCCTCCCTTTATTTAGTGAGTATATCCCTTTCAATTCACTGAGCACGCCTCCCTTTATTTATTGAGTATATCCCTTAAATTCACCGAGCACGTCTCCCTTTATTTATTGAGTATATCCCTTAAATTCACCGAGCACGTCTCCCTTTATTTATTGAGTATATCCCTTAAATTCACTGAGCACGCCTCCTTTTATTTAGTAAGTATATCCCTTTAATTCACTGAGCACGCCGCCCTTTATTTAGTGAGTATATATCCCTTAAATTCACTGAGCGCGCCTTCCCTTATTTAGTGAGTATATCCCTTCAATTCACTGAGCACGCCTTCCCTTATTTAGTGAGTATATCCCTTCAATTCACTGAGCACGCCTTCCCTTATATTTAGTGAGTATATCCCTTCAATTCACTGAGCACGCCGCCCTTTATTTAGTGAGTATATCCCTTCAATTCACTGAGCACGCCTTCCCTTATTTAGTGAGTATATCCCTTCAATTCACTGAGCGCACGCCTCCCTTTATTAGTGAGTGTATCCCTTCAATTCACTGAGCACGCCTTCCCTTATATTTATTGAGTATATCCTTTCAATCACTGAGCACGCCGCCCTTTATTTAGTGAGTATATCCCTTCAATTCACTGAGCACGTCTCCCTTTATTTAGTGAGTGTATCCCTTCAATTCACTGAGCACGTCTCCCTTTATTTTAGTGAGTGTATCCCTTAAATTACATTCACTGGCACGCCTCTATTATTTAGTATGTCCCTTGAATTCACTGAGCACGCTTCTGTTATTTAGTATGTCCCTTACATTCACGGAGCACGCCTCTATTATTTAGTATGTCCCTTACATTCACTGAGCACGCCTCTATTATTTAGTATGTCCCTTACATTCACGGAGCACGCCTCTATTATTTAGTATGTCCCTTACATTCACTGAGCACACCTCTATTATTTAGTATGTCCCTTACATTCACGGAGCACGCCTCTATTATTTAGTATGTCCCTTACATTCACTGAGCACGCCTCTATTATTTAGTATGTCCCTTAAATTCACTGAACGCGCCTCTATTATTTAGTATGTCCCTTAAATTCACTGAGCACGCCTCTATTATTTAGTATGTCCCTTAAATTCACGAGCACGCCTCTATTATTTAGTATGTCCCTTAAATTCACGAGCACGCCTCTATTATTTAGTATGTCCCTTAAATTCACGAGCACGCCTCTATTATATTTAGTATGTCCCTTAAATTCACTGAGCACGCCTCCTTTTATTTAGTATGTCCCCTTAAATTCACTGAGCACGTTAAACGTAGTGAGCAGTGAGCGCGCTACCTTAGATTTAGTGTGCGCAGGCAGACAGACAGACAGACAGACAGACAAACAGACATATTCCTGTTTGCATTCTTAATGAGACTCAGTGTTGCACACCTCATAGGTGGCATGCTTTTAGAAAGGACTGAAAAGTGACATTTTGATTAGAGCTGTTCTCCCTCAGTCGCTATAAAGAAGAAAGGTGTCTAAAGTCTTGTTTGTTTGTTTGTTTGTTTTGTTTGTTTGTTTTTTGTCCCCTCAGACAAAATCCTTGATTCTCGAAGTGCTCTCTACGCAAAGGCTGTTTTTTCGGCACTTGATATCAGTACCTTTTTAGTACCTGGAATTTAATGAAGACTGTGCTCTGAACGGAAAGCAATCCTGAATAGAATATGAATGCATAATCATACAACAGACACATACTTACACGCAGGCGGAGGTGCTCCGTCTTTCTATCAGCAACACAATTATCAACCAGTCAGTCAAATCGCTTAAATCATCAATCAAACTTACCCCCTCTGTAAACGAGTCTGTCCGATCAGTGATCTCCACTGTCCCCAGCAGTTTTTCTTTTTTTTTTTTATTTCAAGAAGAGAGGTGGAAATCACATATGCGAATTACAGAATCCTCTCCGTAGTATATGCTTGCACAAGACACACGCGACTAATATCGACTTCACTTTCATTCAGTGTCGAAGACTTGCCGTGACAATTTCAATCTGCTGGTTTTAGATGCTGGTTGGGTCTGTGGCTGAGTGAATGAGTGTCTGGCATGTGTGTGTCACCTTCAGTCTACACGCCCGACCCGAGGGACACAACGAGAGAGCGCCAGAGACACACAGAGAGGGACAGCTGCGGTGTGCTTTTTATCATAACCAATTCGATTCTCCACCAAGCCCCCCCCACCCCCCCCCCCCTTCATCTCCACCCTTAAACCCCCCATCCTTTCACCCATCCTCCCCCCCCCCCCCCCCCCCCCCTCTCTCTCTCTCTCTCTCTCTCTCTCACTCTCTGTTACGGACGGCTCAGCTTTTGAACTCTTTCTTGATAGGTCAACGTAGGGAAACTGGAGTTCTCTTCTGTTAATGGTTTTATAGTTCCCTGGTCACTTTTTGGATACGTTCTAGACTTTCCGTACTCCTTCATATTCCTTTTCATTTATAAGGATCAGGATCTCTTTATGTTGGTTTATCGTTGGTTTTACTTACTTTTTCCTTCTATCCTTTTGGGTGCGCCATCTTTTAGAGTACGAAACCGTGCTTTTTGCAACCCCGATTTCTCTGTGTGTGTGTGTGTGTGTGTGTGTGTGTGTGTGTTTTCCTTTCTTCCAATTCTTCTTTTTTCTTAGGATATGTGAGCCGCTTGTGGACCGTCCTCCGTCATCACCCCTCCACGTTCTTCACTTTTTTGTGTGTATCTGGGTCTTTTTTCTTTTTTTCTTTTTTTTTTTTTCTTTTTTTTTTTTAGAGTGAAATCAAGTTTCCAGCCACACTGGTAGGGTCTGTTGTTTTGTTTTTTCCAGAAAGTTTCCTGGCTTTATTTTGCCTTTCATACAAAAAAATGTTTGTAATGTGTGGGCGTGTGTATGTGCGTGCGTGCGTGTGTGTGTGTGTGTGTGTGTGTGTGTGTGTGTGTGTGTGTGTGTGTGTGTGTGTGTGTGTGTGTGTGTGTGTGTGCGCGCGCGCGCGCGCGCGCGTAAAAATATTAGGATTAACTAATTAAAGCAACTCTAGCCGTGGTAATGGTCACAAGTCACGACGAACAGATTTCAGTGTCTTTTCAGAGTGGCGGTGCAAAGAACAAGTGCCGCACGCAGTTGGTGAACTGTCTGGGCCTTCTGTCTCGTTAGCATGACACAATAATTTACTTCACATTACTTTCGTGACGTTGTTTGTAAGTAGCAAACGAAGATGGTGTGGCTCGAAACTTCTCAGAGTTATGGTGTTTGAAATCTGTGCCAGTTCTGCTGTTTATAGACTTTGTGTTTTTTTTTTTTTTCCCACAGTTTAACTTTACAACACATGTAACTTAACGCAAAAAAACGCGTGTCAGAAAGAGCAAAGAGCTTTGTCCAAAGGAAAAAGTTGTTTGTCTCTGGTCACATGACCCTACCTAATTTTCCCTGCCGACCCTAGACTTTTTTTTTTATTCTCCTAACACACACACACACACACACACACACACACACACACAAAGCAGTCAAGCTTATATCGAAAGTCGATTTTGTGGAAGACCTAAGTACCATGCTTTTGGACACTACAGTAAATTGACGCTGGCAGTGACATACTTTTATTTTAGCTGCAAGTGTACGCCAGGATTGCAAACACAGTTTGAGTCGTCTTTCTCCTTCTGGAGACAAACCGTTTTCTTCCAGCAGAAGATTTTGTCTTTTCTGTGCTGAAAAAAAAATCTTTTAAAAAAAATCCGACCTACCCTATTTTTTCAGCCATGTTACCATAAACAAACAATACTTTTTTTGCCTTTGGTAAGGGCTGCGTTGTTTAACAGAGTGGTATTATTATGCAGGTCTACTTGTAAAGTACTATTGGTATAAAAAAAAAAAAAAGGGGGGGGGGGGGGGGGGGGGCAGGGAGGAGGGAATAGATAGCAAAGACATCAACACGCCGATGAAATAGAAATGGATGATCTCTGTACTTATGTCTTGTTCACACCCAGGTGGCCGCCTTGTTGATGGGCGCGGACACTGAATAGCACTTCGACGCTGTCTTCTGTGCAAAGAACTCGGACTGTCGCCTTGTCAGTTATTGTAAAACAGATCGTTGCTCTCAGAAAGAAAGAACTTCTTGCTGTCTCTTCGAAAATTTCTCTTCGTTGTGTCCGAACTCTTTTTAATTCTGTCTGGTATTGTCTTTTCTCCGATGTACTTCTTCAGTTCATCTATCTTGGCAGCATCCATGTCGTTCAGAGACAAATCTCAAACTGAACCCCGAGAAAGCATAGTCGGAAATTTATTCTGCCAATAATTCATCATTCGAACTGTTCAGTTTATACTCAAGGCAGATTATAATGAACCCCTCGTTGCATTTGCGTAGCACACTGACTGGATTGGTAGATCCGCGCATTAGTAAATCTGCACAGCAATATAGGTCGATAGATCTATGTATAAACTTACTTTGTTACTGAGTTTGTAAATGCACAGTTTCTGCAGAGTTTGTCTGGTTTGATTGATTTTTACTTTTTAAACTTCATTTATTTCATGTTTTGGCTTGCTTGTTCTTATGTATTTAGGGTGTGTATGCTTGTATGTCTCTGTGTGTGAGTAGGGATGCTGATATGGTTCTCAAAAATTGAACAGAAGTTCAGACCGTAGTCATCATCGACCCAGGATCCTTTCAAGCATATTTTATAGTGGAGATCTATCCACCTGCATCATCCTGCACGCTGCGAAACTGTCAAAATTATACGGGAAACCTGTTGATGTGGAGATCAGCCAACATGACTGTACCCATCCTGCATGCTACCAGAGCCACAGGTTTGCTAGTTTATTTCAGATAGGCATATTTTTCAAAACACATGCAAGGTTCCAATAATGAAAGTTTACTGCCAAGTCTGAGAACTTTTCCTCAAATGCACACCCTTGTAACATTTAATAAACTATCATTTCGTGTAAAAAAAAAATAAAATAAAAAAAAAAGATGAACCATCATTTCGTGTAAAACATAGTCTGAAAAATTTATCGATTACCACATAAAAATGTTTGATTCATTGTTTTCAGAGCTCGGTTGCTGAACTTTTTGGCTTGAGCATAGACTGACTCAACTAATGCCTTGGCCGTGTCGGCGTGTTAGAAGTCCTGCGACATGTTCCAGTCTGTATGCGCTTTTATCGTAACTTCACAGTCTGAAAACGGATGTCGTTCAGCCGACAAACGAAGCTATGCTCCTTGCAACTTGCCGCAATGACAGGACTTTGACCAGAGACCGCAGTAGTGGTCATCATCTATTCGTTTCTATTTAATATCAGAATAACAATCTGCATTAAACAGTGATAGTTGTAGAAAAAGCAGCAGCGTCAACAATAAAACGAACAAACAAAAAAATCCACCACAACAACAAAAGTGATGATGATGATGATGATGATGACAGGCGCAGTTCCAAATGAATTTAGCCCAAAGCACCGTGTGCTAACCCAACACGCACGCTTACGTCAGCATGTGTACGTCAGCATGTGCATTCACACTAACAGACAATTATAATGACATACTACCACTACTAATGATAATAATAACAGATCATTTTGAAATTTATCGACTGAAACAATCTACAAATTAATTAACCAGTGTGTTTTATAAGAAGAATATTGGGATCGATGAATGATTATCAAGATACGTATATATACTTACAAATAAAACATAGTAGCAACTAAAATTGATACAGGAGTCATTTTTCTACGGGAGTCAATATTCTCCGTAATCATGGGAGTCAATATTCTACAAAATTCAAAACCTGTAGAAAACTGAACGGTTCATTTTTCTCTGGAGATAAAAGAACCGGGGAGTCAAATTTCTACGGAGTCGATGTTCTCCGTAACACGGGCCTGCCTGCCCTTCGCCTGGGTCGAGACAGGAGACACTGAGTGTTCCACCCTACCCTCTCCAGCCCGCTCACAAACTGCTGGTATAGTATTGTTCCGTACGGTTTGTTGTTGGTTTAGCATGTATTTGAGGTTCTGGTCATAGCCCTTAGCAGATGATTGGGCGTGTATAGTTTCACATCACTATAAAATGCGCGTTATTCTCACAAAATCCCAGTTATTGTGAATTGTAAGTTCGATTATCTTGAGAGTTCTGGGGACCAAAGTGGTTTTGGTTCCATCATAGTACAGCTTGGTATCGAGCCATAGTCAGTGTAAAGGTGTGGGGTTTTTTTTTTTGGTTTTTTTTGTTGTTTTTTTGTTTGTTTTTTGTTTTTGACTGAGAAACGTGACTGCACAGTTGGCCCGGTTACGTGAATACTCCGCAGTTCGATGATATGTGTGTGAAGTCTGTAGGTGAGCCGAAATCTTCTCTCATGGTAGTTTTTTTTTTTTTTTTTTAGTATATTTGCGCTTGCTACGGGGCCGTAGATCCCAGCTACGTGTTTGTTTTGTCAAAGTAATAGTCGTGAGCGCGCGGGCGTGCATCCAGGCGTGTGCAGAGCCCACTAAATTCTTGGGCGGCTCTCGCGTCCCCCCATCAGCACTCTCCATCGCCCTGCTCCTTGTCTGTGTTGTGTTCCTGTTCGTCTGTGTAAAAATGTGGGGGTGGGGGAAGGGAGGTGTGCATGGAGAGGGTATTGAGTATTACATGTTGAATTGTTTGATTCAGGGTAGGATTATGTTATTGCACAATTTTGATGTGTATATGTCTTATGGTTATGCTGATGAGCATAAATTTTGATAATCATTGGTGAGACAGTTAATTAGCGAATATTGTGCATTGTAGATGCTGTGAGTTCTTTGTCACTGTTGTTCACTCGTCATGACACGGCTGATGGGCACAGTTCACCCAGATTATGCCGGCATGTGTCTGCACAGGTATTGTTCCTTCTGAAGAGATGTTTTATTGGGGAGGTCTTTTTATTGGGGAGGTCAGAGTACGAAACGATGAGCTTGTTTTGGGATGATCAGTGACTTTGAGAGTGGCATGCGACACCAGCGGTAGCCCAGACTGGTGTTTCCCTTCTATCAGATCCTGCTTGGTTTGGTGGTGATTTCGTCCCTGTCTTTAGATGACGGTCTTTGTGCTTTTACTTTTGCTGTGTCCTTGTGCCATCCCGACAACTCAAGGCAGCGGGCCTGTTTCTTTCTGCTGCTTTGTTGTAACGCATCATCATTACTGCGGAGCAATGGTAGCCGACATTCCACTCCAGATATTAACTGCTTGAAAGTCGACTATGGTTGGCGATTGTTGGGGAGAGGGGTGGGGGAGGGGGGTGGGTGGGGGCAGATGGCCATGTTTGTGCTTCGAGAACACTTCTGCGTGAATGACGCCATTCTCAGTTTTGACCTGTGCGGTTTGACACTGAACGGAACGGACGCTTCCTGTCACATTGTCCATCTAACGGTGAGTGCAGCACTGCGCGGGTGGTCAGTAAAGCGGTCCATCGCTGAATAGCCATCATCTCGAAAATGACATTGATCATGCACGTGAAAGCTTTTCTTTCATGTTAGCGGAGGTTACAAAGAGGAGGTTGCCGGTGACAAAGAGCGGAGTGACAACTTTTCCCTTCGAAATATTGTTTTAGTAGAACGCCATGCTGAGTCCCGTTGCTGGTCTTCGGATGGGACTGGCCTCAGTTGTCTTTTCTTTACGGTCCCTGTGTATTACAATGGTATCTTTCAGAGGAAGGTTTAGGGACTCAAGGATACAGCATGGTTGTATGCTCCTGACATTGGGGTGTTAGTTTAGCATCTCTGCAACCAAATGATATCCCTTCTAACGGTTCACGTCGCACTGCGGTGATGTGATGTCACAACCTGCCACACAAACAGGCACAGAGGTCAAAAGTTTCTTGGAGTCAAGTTACCACTTTCCACGGTCACTGAGCAGAAACAATCAGGTTTCGAAATACCGGTATCTGGCCAGGAGTTACATGTTAGTGAGTTTCCTCAGACTATAAGCTTGCTGAAGGCTCATTTTGAGAAGCATTTATTATTCCCCATTCACCCTCTCAAGCACATAATGTTAGTTAGGCAGGATTAACTGCTCTTTCTCTCTCACTGTCTCTCTGTCTCTGCCCCCACCCCACCCTCTCTCTCTCTCTCTCTCTCTCTCTCTCTCTCTCTCTCGGGGGGGGGGGGGGGGGGGGGGGGGGGGGGCGTGGTTTGACATGAAGTGACAGGGCGCCATTTATTTGGGCTGCTGCGATTGTTTTCTATTTTCCTGTGACAAGGCCAGTTACTGGACTTCCAGCGACTGCAGAGACAGCCCTAAACGCCCTGCTGACTGAAAACTGTGTTTCAAGTTGGAAAATTACTGGAGAAGGCAGCAACACTGTGGTCGTTCTGCGACTGAAGCCAGTCAGCCCAGCGTCAGCAACAATGGTGGATCCTGTCCTGAACCGGAGAATGCAAGTTCAGTACAGGAAGAAGCCCCCCAACCAGGTGCAACGAGATCATGAGAGAGCAAAAAACAGCAGAACAGACGACCAGAACAGGTTGGTAATGGTCTCGGTAATATTAGTGACGCGAATGAACTGGCCGTACCCAACACACAATCGGAAGAAACACAGCACACAGCACAGAACATATCAAGCCGACTCGCCATGACTGTGACACGTCGCATATTCAGAATGCGCTTCTGTCTTTGCATTCCGGTCTGTCGGAGAGTAACATCAGGGACCCAGAAATCCACCCGTCGGACATCGACACAAGTCTGGAACAAGCTACAGACAAAATTGTCGCCGGTTTTGATACGGGAGTGGTTAAGGGTTTTGTCGCTACTCTGACAGATCGACAGGTGCAGAGACGATTGCGAGATTCACACAGAAACAATTCATTTCGGAAGGTCTGTTTCATCAGACGGATGATGTGGGTGTGCTGCTCTGTGAATCAGACAATGTCGTTCTGGAATATTCCTGCGATCTGTGCTAGGACGACAGTTGCTTATTTTGGTTTGTGAAGCAGGAAGAAAGACACATGTCAAAAGAGGAATGTGTCAAACGGGCCAGACTTCGGAACGGAAGACGCATCGGAAACACGAACCATGCAGAGATCCAAGCAGGTGCTCTACGGCGGCTGCACGCTGTCCAGTACTACCTGGGGTGACCGTCGTTACAGAACTGACAGTGAATGCATACCTGTGACATTTTCTCGTTCAAGATTTTGTCATGTCAAGTGAAAGAAAAAGGCATTGCTATGGTTTCCATGTCAATGAATCGAAATCGAGTCGCGCGTTTTTGTCGTTGTACATCGCGCCTATTTGCTTAATGGGCTTTACAGCTAAAAGCATTAAACTTTGTTCTCTCTCTCTCTCTCTCTCTCTCTCTCTCTCTCTCTCTCTCTCTCTCTCTCTCCAAACACTGGTTAGTTTCACACAAATTTCACCTAGTTGTTATCCTCTTCGGAAGCCAGGGGATATCGTTGTGCTGAATCTGGTGGTCTACGCATTTTTGTGGGCCTGAATCTAGGTACGGTGGTGGGAGGGCGTGGGCACTGCTTTTGGGGATAAACTTTGAGGATTGTTTCTTGGTATCGCATGAACGGACACATAACAGTCCTTTCACGATTATCTGGGTGTGAAATTCGGATGTGTCTCTTGGTTGTTGATACACAGCGCTCAAAAGCACGTTTCTTCGTGTATACAATAAATGTTGGTATTTATTGTTTTAGTGTCTATCTGTATACCTTCATACACATTCATACTGTCAGGGGATACATTCATTAACAGCACTGGTCATGAACGTGTGCGTGCTCACACTAGTAACAGGGTGTTTTCCAGTAATCATATATATCTCAAAACATTTCAGTTTGTACAGGTAACTGGGAGGCGCTTGTGTAAAGAAAAGAAGAGGCTATTTCACTTTCTAAGACAAAAAACACACAAATAGAATTTTGCTTCAGGGTTAACATTTAAACCCATGGATGATAGACTATAGACCAGAACGGAGATACCATTCTTATTTCCCTTCAGTAGAATGAGCCTATATTACATTCCAGTTAACTCTGCCAGGAGACCCTTTTTGGGAATCATACCGGACCCAAGCCTGGGGTAAAGGCTTTTACAAACAGATCATAAAGAAGGATAGCACTAATATCAGCGTTTCTTAGTCTTGGATGAATGCGCAAGCAGAAACACTAAACGTGATCACTCTCTTTCTCTTAACACGAAGCTAAAGGGAGAAACATCTACAACTTGCGCAGTTACTTTTCCCAGAAATGTAGCAATAATGTTGAACAGTCCCTCTTCCATTCTCTCTCTCTCTCTCTCTCTCTCTCTCTCTCTCTCTCTCTCTCGCGCGCGCGCGCGCGCGCAAAACACAGAGAGACAGACAGGCAGACAGGCAGACAGACAGAGAAACGCACATACACGTGCGGAGAGAGAGAGAGAGAGAGAGAGAGAGAGAGAGAGAGGGAGAGAGAGACTGAGAGAGAGAGAGAGAGCGAGTGAGACTTACAAAGAGACATACAGACAGGCACAAAGACAGACACACAGATTCAGATAGGCAGACAAACAGACAGACACAGACACACAGGCAGGCAGAGACAGAGAGACACTCGTACACCCACGGGGAGACAGTGCTGAAGAGGACAAAGGGGGGGGGGGGGGGGGGGCGGTTAGGAAGGAAGGCTGAGGGGAACTAAGCTTTTTGTTTGTCTCCTTTTTTTTTTTCAATCGAAATATACATCTTCCTGCCACTTGCAAGCACAACCGTTGGAAACCCTACTATCAAATTCCCTGAATCTTTAAGAAGATGCGGAGGGGGAAGGGGAAGGGGATGTTTAGAGAGCCGAGTCCTCTGTTCTAGAGAGCCGAGTCTCTCTCTCTCTCTCTCTCTCTCTCTCTCTCTCTCTCTCTCTCTCTCTCTCTCTCACTCTCTCTCTCTCTGTGGCTATCCCATCCACCCACTTTCCTGCAAAAGGGCGGGAGGAAGGAAGGAAAACAGAAAAGTGGAGACCAAAGAGGCTTTGTTCAAGGCAGCAGCCGTCTATTTGCAGACACACACAAGAGCGCAGGGGAGAATGTAATGGGGGGAAAGGGGGGTGGGGGGGGGGGGGGGTTGGGGTGTAGAGAAGAAGGGGAAAATACCTTCGGAATAGCCTCTCAATCAAAACCTGGTCGTCTGAGAATGATTGCAAGGGCGACTCCAGATCCAGGGGAAGAAAAGCCTCCCGCCAAATGGGCCGCCCGTCCTAACGTCACACCGGAAATGCGGGAACAGCGCCGCTCAGCGACAACTACGCAAGCGTGCATAATCCTAATGCAACAAGTCAAGCATTGACAGGACGAGGGTGGTGGCAGGAAGGAAAGTGGGGGTCGGGGGAAGGTGGGGGGGGGGGGAGGGGGGTGTAGGTGGCGGGTTGACTGGGTGTTTAGAGGAATCCCTATCTCGATCTCCCTACCCCCTGCTGTACAACTCCCCCCCCCCCCCCCTCCGTATCCATCTCTTTTTCTCTGTCCTGTCTCGGAAAACAAACTGCCTTTTTTTTTTTTTTTTTTTTTTTTTGGGGGGGGGGGGGGGGGGGCTGTTCTTATTGCATTGGACTGTATTGTTAAGTGTTTTATCAAACTGTATTTTGTTCTGTTTCATCATGTCGTTTGATTTATTAGCTTTTGTTTCATTGCCGTTTTCCTCACATTAATCTCTACCAAGAAATAAAAAAAAAAGAAAACGGCATAGCTTTAATCAGAAGAGCGCGTGATTGTGAACATATAAAGAAAACAGAAAACCAGTATGCAAGTTTGCAGCTCATTGTATGTTCGAATACAAGTACGTTTTCGTGTTCATTTGATAACTGGCGGACATCACACAGTTACAGGCACATCAAAACATCTTTTTTATAGACATATTTGACAATGTCCGCTTTCCATCGTTCACTTTCGAAATAGAGAAGACACAATTGTTTTGTCTGAAAAAACCCTGTAGGGGTATATGAGAACGATGCTACGTATAATATATTTTGATACCAGTCGCAGTATCTCTTCCATGACAGTCCGACTAGTTGTGTGAGTAATTTGCGTCATGTATCAGCTGAATTTGTGATTTTAGTTTGTTTGTTTGTTCTTGATCTGATAAAAGTTTGAATCAACACACACACACACACACACACACACACACACACACACACACACACACACACACACACACACACAATTATATTTGAAACGAGCATCTTATTCGAGTTCCTCAAAGCATTGAACATTGTTCTTAGTGCTTGATAATAATAATAATGTTTGTGAACACATTATTTCTTTCCTGTTTGGAGTAAGCACCCATGTCATGACGACGATAACAATTTCGATATCTCTTCCATTGCAATAGAGTTTTGCGTTTGTTCGGGTTTTATCCCATGAAGAGACGAAGACCTTTTTAAAAAAAACGTTCATTGATTCGCACATCCCAGGTTTCACAGGCATCGAACATCATATCCAAAACCCTGCAATCGTTCTACCGATTCTGCCCAGACGATCTAACCATCTGCGTGCAACAATAAACGCTTCAAGCGTGCAACAATAAACTGTTCAAGAAGCCCCTGTGACGTCTCTAGCTCTTGATTTTCATGTGCAGCCCAGTCTTTTCTTCGGCTCTGTTTAGAAGTAGATGATTCAAGTACACAGCAAACAACAAAGCTTACCATCCAAGAGAATCTCACTCGCCTGATCAAGCTTCTGCAAGATCAGCGCAGAGAGAGAGAGAGAGAGAGAGAGAGAGAGAGACAGACAGACAGACAGAGAGAGACAGACAGACAGAGAGGGAGAGAGCGAGAGCTGTCGCTGAGGTAGAATCGCTGGTTGTACCCCTCAACGATAGACACTCCTACGTTTTACGACCTTCGTGAAGTTCATACCAAGGAAGCACCTCTTCGCCCCATCTCCGACTCGTGGCGATCTCTGACGAATGTGACTGTTTTTTTTTAGTCACATGCGTGGAGCGTTTATCCAACAAGTTACGTTAACATTCGCGTGAACTGGTTTGTTATGCTCCATGCCTCCAAAGGAATAGAT
Source organism: Conus betulinus (assembly GCA_016801955.1). Taxonomy (NCBI): domain Eukaryota; kingdom Metazoa; phylum Mollusca; class Gastropoda; order Neogastropoda; family Conidae; genus Conus; species Conus betulinus. Next base: position 211,505 of record JADBJO010003620.1, on the reverse strand, counting down.
GTGTTGTGCTCTGTACGGCCAGATGAGTTGGCGGACACACTGCCCCTCTTTGACAAAGAAGACTGGACACTACATCGCTAACGGCGCTGACGTCATGACGAAAGTGTCTGCCTTTACACCCTATGCTGGTGTACTGCAGGTGCCCTTCAAGGTCGGAGAGTCAGTGGACTTATTCTGCATCTGTTACATATACGTGCGTGTGTGTGTGTGTGTGTGTGTGTGTGTGTGTGTGTGTGTGTGTGTGTGTGTGTGTGAACATAACTGTTACAATGCGTATAGGCCTATAGCATCTCCTGCCCCAACAGAATCTCCTGACGTTGGTTTGGGAACAACTTATCCTTAAGGGCCCAGGTCAATATGACGTTAATCTCACCATCTCTAATGTGTTCAGAAGACACCTGACAAGCTAAGTGGATCAGAACACCTAGCTCCTTTGTCAGAGAGTTGTGAGTTTGAAGCTCGAGCACTAAACAACAAGGAAATGGATCTAGTTGCAGAGTGAGACGACTGTAGGCGGAAATCTAAACAAATCTTAAGTAAATGTAAGCAAACCGCTAAAAGAAACGTGGACAAACGAGTCACAAGACAAACCACGACGCGTTTCGACCTCTTAGGTCATCTTCTGGCAAGACACAAACAAATAGGACAAAGAAAATGAACGAGTTTGTCACTTAGCTCTGACCTCTTCAGCACAAGGTGAACGAGTTTATCACTTAGTTCTGATCTCTTCAGCGCAAGGTGAACGAGTTTATCATTTAGTTCTGATCTCTTCAGCACAAGATTCAACGCCTACCTTGCGCTGAAGAGATCAGAGCTAAGTGACAAACTCGTTCATTTTCGTTGTCCTATTTGTTGTGTTTTGCCTGAAGAAGACCTATGAGGTCGAAACGCGTCGTGTTTTTGTCTTGTGACTCGTTTGTTCACGTTTCTCGCGGCGGTTTGCTAACATTTATTTAAGATTTAACAAGGAAATGCTTGAGGTGTAAAATTAACGGGGGTCTTTTGTTGCTCGGGTCGTCGGTTGGTTTTAAAGGCACTGTGTCACATAGGGCCAATGATAGGTTCCTAAACTTAATGGCACGAAACAGCGACTATGAGCTTAATGATGTGACCTATAACAACACAACAACCGGAAGAACAAGAAGAACAAAATCAGCAGCTATTAAAAGAAACAGAAAAAGAAAAGAGACAACACTTTCACAAATTATGATTCAGATTTGATTTTTAAAAAAAAACGAGACACAGCACCATACATTTATCTCGACAATATAATGGTTAAGCTTTTTCTTTCAAATGGAGACAGAGCACTCTACATGTGTCATATTTAAAAGTTTTTAAAAAATCCTCAAACCATGTATAAAAAAAAAAAACACACACGTTAAAGACGCAAGGGTGTACGCTCTAGAAATTCAACCATCATGAATTTGGGGGGGGGGGGGGGGGGGGGGGGGAGATATAATGATAACATCACTGAGACAGATTTCTAGTACTTCAGACTCGATTTTGTTACACATGGTCTACCGATTTCGCCAACCTAGAGCTCAGAGTGTTCCGATCAGTGTGGAGGAGGTTTGCCGTGTCCTTGGATGATCTTGGGCGGAAGTGGCGTAATAACCACTGCGTTTCGAGTCATAAGACGGTTGAGCAACGGGGACGTAACTGAGGAGACCAGTGACGTAGAGAAATCCAAGGAGGACGACCGTCATCAGAGCAACCAGGATCAGATTCTGAAGAGAACAAAATCACCATGAAAATCATATAATGATCGAAACAGTTTCAAGGACCGCTTGAGTAGGTCAAAATAAGTGTGACTGACTGAAACCAGTTTATTGTCAGAGAAATCCTAGGTTGTACCAACATGTACAAAAAGAAGATATACTAGAAAAATTGCAAGCAACAGAAGTGGAATTACTCCAAAAGAGTACGTTAAAGTATGATATTCATAACTCTTCGTATTCATATGATAAGAGAAGTCATGGTCTTCAGAGCTCAGTCGATCACGAGGGCCACATCATGTCTGGATGCAGATAAAAACTCAAATATATGCCCAAATCAAACTCTGGGATTAAAAGCCAAAATAATTTAACCTCCGAAAATAACAAGTATAAGCCGTATGGGGTGAGGGATAGGAGAGGGGACAGGGGGCATGATCCACTTTTCGTTCGGATGCACACCAACAATGAGGTGTACGAAAGCTTTCTGTAATTCTGGTTGTCTTCGCCAGGGATGTGATCGTTTCAGCCGAGAACGTTGGGCTGTGTGTAACTTTCTGTGTTTGTCTGCCGACAAGATTACGCCACTTTTTGACAAAACAAGGTGGAAATTGGCTCGGGAACGAATCCTTTGAATCGTGATGTACACCCAGATCAAAAAGCGGATTCAGACTCAATTCAGACTCAATTTTTCTTATCGAATGCCAGTCATATAGTGTTACTGTTTTCGAACTGATTCGCTGTCTATGAAGTAAGATATTGTCAGGGAATACTAACACTTTCTAACTACATAAGTGAAAGGTTTTGTATTTTCCATATCACATTTAACACTGTAAAAAAAAAAAAGTTCCTGGGACGGGACTCAGTCGTATTTAGTATTACCTCCCCTGGTATCAAAGAAAATTTGTTATTGCTGCTCTCTGCTGTCACTCAGATTAATGTGCTCACGAATGTTTAAAACACCAATAAAAGATTGTGATAGTAATGACATACTGACCTGATTTTCTTCTTCTTTTTTTTTTTTTTTTTTTTTTTTTTTTTTTGTTGATACTTATGATAATAATTGCCTACTTTTTTTTTTATCCTGATGTTTCTTCACACGTTATGCTAAAACACATTATTTCCTGTGCTAGACGTTTTCGTGCGAGTCCGGTGCAAAGAGCAGATCTGTCTGACCCTGGTGGAGGTCTGTGGTCTCCTCGTGTCCTAGTTTGACATGAGATTATCTATTGTAAACGTACAGGCTACATTGGCTTAATGCTTTCATCAAAATTGTCACAAAATATCTTAAACTCTTAGTGAAATTATTCCACAGTAGTATGGCTTGCATACTTTTAAATTTCAAGGGAAAAAAAAAAAAACGTTGTATTGCGGTTCTTTTATTTCTGTTGACAAAATGACACGTATATGTCTAATAACATATCAAAATGTACGTTTTCACGGCATCATGATTCGTTTCAAGCCTGCTAAAATGCATGTATTTCTGGGTACATGAGCCTAGAAAAAGAAAGAACAAACGGGACTGGTAATAAACGAGGTGTGTGACTAGGGTTGTTGCGTACGATAGTAAATTCAATGTTCGCAAAATTTTCAAGTCCCATAGCTAAATGCCCGTAGGAGCTGTGAGCTGTCAGAGGTTCACCATGTCCAGGGCATGGCATCACGGAAGGCGGAGCCCATCCTCTGCTTCCGCAGACTTAATCTTCTATGATGTGAATCAAACACTCGTTGACTGCTGGGAAGACAGAGAAGGTTTCAAGCCGCAAGCTCCAGCCCCCGAGCTCACAACTGTCAGCTTGGCAGGGAAACGTTCTGACCATGGGACTGCAGGCCCGTGTAGGGAACTGTCCACTGATGGTGTGAAGAGCTTGAGGTCATCAAAGGCAGGCACATTGGCAAGGAAACGTTCTGACCATCGGACTGCAGGCCCGTGTAGGGAACTGTCCACTGATGGTGTGAAGAGCTTGAGGTCATCAAAGGCAGGCGCACTGGCAAGAGTGCAACGGCGAAGATAAGTCAGAACACATGAGATACATCGTTGTTCGACGTTGAGTGGAAAGCTAGTAGGCTGGATAACTAGCCGTCATAAAACTAGGATGGTGATTGATCAGAGGTGGATAACCAGGAATACACAGCGATAATGCATGAAGGTGGGTCGGTGAGGGTGGTTGTAACAGAACGGATATAGTGAGAGTTCCGGCAAGAGTGGTTGTGACAGAACGGATATAGTGAGACATCCGGCAAGAGTGGTTGTGACAGAGCGGATATAGTGAGAGTTCCGGCAAGAGTGGTTGTAACAGAAAGGATATAGTGAGACATCGGCAAGAGTGGTTGTAACAGAATGGATATAGTGAGACATCCGGCGAGAGTGGTTGTAACAGAACGGATATAGTGAGACATCCGGTGAGAGTGGTTGTAACAGAATGGATATAGTGAAACATCCGGCAAGAGTGGTTGTGACAGAACGGATATAGTGAGACATCCGGCAAGAGTGGTTGTAAACACAACCGATATAGTGAGACATCCGGCAAGAGTGGTTGTAACACAACCGATATAGTGAGACATTCGGCAAGAGTACGTAAGCTTCGGACTAGGATAAAGTATGCACTCTGTCAGGGTCAAAGTCCTGATCCAGTTTTTATTTTGATATGTCCGTTTCCAGGTCCAATTTTTTATTTTCCAGTTGTTGTCGGCAAGTTTCGCCGAGGTGAAAATTGATAAATGGCCTGTCCCATGTGTAAGATTAGCATAAGGGTGTAGTAGGTGGTAAGTTGTGTTGGTTCAGTAATATTAGTTGATTGTGGTTAACGCTTTTTCCCCCTATGATTTAGGATGGTCCTGAAGGAAGGGTTTGTCAGACTTGCAGACGACACTTTTACTACTAGCGAGAGTAGGAACAAGATGTGTGTTTGACACAGGAGATTTTGTGAAAGTATAATTTTGTGTCATAATCATTTTTTTTTGTTAAATGTATGTAATTTGAAGACCTGTGTTCAGTCAATAACTGAACTGGAAACGAAGGAATCAAATAATTTCTAATTTGTTGAAAGATTTAAACATTAGATCTTTACTGTAGTAGTACACTAAATTCTTTTGGCCAAAGTGTGTTTGACACAGATATTTTGCTTTGCAGTAGTAGTACTGTGATAACTATCTTGTGAATGTGAGCAAGGTCCTGTCACGGAATAGTTTGGTAAGTGTAGGAAATTTTTGTTGGTTTGGTTTTGTTTAAATTGTGGTTAAATTAAAATATGACATTTTTATTGTCGTGTAAGAGTTGTTAAATAGTTGGTATGTGGTTTGATATTGGTGCGAATGAATAATTTTGTGAAGGGCATGTTGTATAATTAGTAATGTGATAATATGTAATGATTTTTTAATATTAAATATATTTTATTTTAAAGTTGGAAGTTGTAGAATACCAAGGGTTCTGCACTGCTGGAGAGACTGCTGAGACTTTCCTAAATATATTTGATGGTGGAATTCAGATTGGAGACTAGTATTGTCTTATTGTTTTGATGTTGACTGGAAGGACTGAAAGTATAGCAAGGTTAAAGGGATAGGAAGATAATAGATAATTTTACTAATTTTAATGGTTACTTATTTTATATTGATAAAATAAGAATTAAAGGTTGATAGTTACTGGGTTTATGTTGTGTTGAACAGTTAATGAAATATGTTTAAATTTGTGTAAAATGTAGTACAAAATATTTGTAGTGGATTTGTTGGATAATAGGTTATTTTATTGTTGATGGGTTATGGTTTGGGTATTTTCCCATGTTTTTTGTTGTTGACTGAGACACATTGGCTTAGTCCATAAATAAAAGAAAGTTTTATAGAAACTATATGAAGGAAGCCCCTGTGCGTCCAGATTTGCTGTTGCTGTTGCTGTTCATGATGCTGCCATGTGGGTGTCATTGAAGTGGGTCTCGGCTACGCTACAGTCAGGGTTCTCAAGTTACGCTACTTGGAGGAGGAACTGTGTGTGTGTGTGCTGGTGAACAATGGGTTCTGAATCCGAGTTCAAGACATCCTAGAACTGGAGACTACTGCATCGCTACAGAACAATTAGCTAAGTAAAACTTTAGTCTTCGGACTCTAAGACAATATTGTTGGCTATGATGAGAGCGACTCCGGTCGCTAGTATTTGTTTGTTTATTTTGGTTATGGTGGGGTGCTAAAAGATTAATGATAAATAAATATGTGAAATTTAAAGTTTGTGTGGTTACCCTGATTGTGAGAATTGTTTGTTTTAAATATTGTCCTGTTCTCTGTTTTAAATCTGTTACCTGTTGAAGGTAAACCAAATTCTTGAAGAATAACAACTTTGCACAGACTATTATTGAAATACCCTAGACTACTGTTAAGAGTTTGTGACACACTCTGGACAGACACCCTATCGATAAGCAGGACTGGGTGTGATAGTGTGGGTAAAGCGAAGGTAGCTAACTAGGAGGTGGAAGCTAAGGTATGGATGAGAGCGAATGAATAAAGAATATTTTGTCGGCAGTTTTCTTTTTCTTAGGTTTTGTTGGTGGTTGGTTTGATTGCTTGTTTTGTTGTGTTGTGTCCGATTCATAAACAATAACCGTGCATTTACAGCACAATGAGGTATATTGCATATGCACATATCAAAGTGCCTGTTATGTGTCTTGATGTGGGGCTATTGTAGTATAAATGGATTCATTGGTTGCAATGCTTAAAGGTGTCTGTGTTTTTTCCTCTCCTGTTGCAGCAGCAGGATTACAAACCTCTCTTTACTTTGAACTTCCAGTGTTTGTTTTTTGTTTATGCCAAAGTTGAGTAAATATGGTAAACATTATAAACGCCTAAAAATCCAGAATAGTCAGGTAAGATACTTACCTTGAGCGAGGAAAGTGGGAGACAGACAGAAAGCGGTTTTACTAAGTGTCACGTCAGGGTGGACAAACTGGGCAGGTTGAACGTGAAGGAGAAGGAAGGAGAGTGTGGAGAAGGAGGAGGTGGTGGACGATTGGTAACATTGTGTGTATGTGTCTATGTACGCGTGCATGTGTGTGTGTGTGTGTGTGTGTGTGTGCGCGCGCGCGCGCGCGCGCGTGTGTGTGTGCGTGTCTGGGTGTGTACGTGTGTGCGAGTGTGCTTGCGAGAATGCGTGCGTGCTGCGTGAGTGAATGTGTGTGTGTGTGTGTGTGTGTGTGTGCGCGTGCGTTTGTGTATGTATGTGTGTGTGTGTCTGTGTGCGCGCGTGCACGCGCCCGTGTGTGTGTCCGTGTGCCTGTGTCTCTCTGTGCGCGCGTGCACGCGTCCGTGTGTGTGTTTGTGTGTGTGTGTGTGTGCGTGAATGTGTGTGTGTGTGTGAATGTGTGTGTGTGTGAACGTGTGCGTGTGTGTGTGTGTATTGGTGTGTGTGTGTGTGTGTGTGTGTACACGTCTGCCAAAGAAAGCATACCACGATGGATCCCCGCCTCCAGAAGATTCGTTGTGGCATCTGAAAAAGAAAGCCATCTGGAAACAAAGAGAACTGAAACTTTCCTAAATGACGGTGTTCTAGTGCAGACCAAAGACAGACGTAGGGACAAAGACAACGGATGTGGCAATGACAGACGGACAGAGATAGCATGGGTTGTGCTAGTTCAGACAAGAGACTGACGAACAAAGATTACATGGCTTGTGCTAGTTCAGACAGAGACAGACGAACAGAGACAACATGCGTTGTGTCACTTCAGACAAGAGACAGACGAACAGAGACAACTTCAGACAAGAGACAGACGAACAGAGACAACATGCGTTGTGCTAGTTCAGACAAGAGACAGACGAACAGAGACAACATGTGTTGTGCTAGTTCAGACAAGAGACAGACGAACAGAGACAACATGTGTTGTGCTAGTTCAGACAAGAGACAGACGAACAGAGACAACATGTGTTGTGCTAGTTCAGACAAGAGAGAGACGAACAGAGACAACATGTGTTGTGCTAGTTCAGACAAGAGACAGACGAACAGAGACAACATGCTTTGTGGTAGTTCAGACAAGAGACAGACGAACAGAGAGAAATTATGCTTTGTGGTAGTTCAGACAAGACACAGACGAACAGAGACAACATGCTTTGTGCTAATTCAGACAAGACACAGACGAACAGAGACAACATGCTTTGAGCTAGTTCAGACAAGAGATAGACAAACGGGAGACGACTATTGTGCTACCCTTGACAAGCAACAGTTACAAGAATCTTAAAACAAGATGCAAAGCATATAAACGTAGTCTCAGTTTATCCTGAATACGCGTGATATATTCCATAAAGAGTAAAAACCGTCTTGGGCTGGTGTAACCGTCAGTAATGGCTATTCTGGTAAACATCGGCCATCATCTGTGTCCTATAATGAACATACTTACAATTTTCAGAAAGATCGGCCAAGAATTTTCTGAGATTTTCCATCAAGAAGAAAAACTATTATGGGCCGTTAGTAATGGCTATAACGGTAAACTTGAATATCGGGCATCTCTGTGACCCATAATGAACATGCCTACAAATTTTCAGAAAGATCGGCCACTTACTTTCTGAGATATTTTATTAAAAAAAAAAAAAAAAAAAAACCGTTATGGGTCGTTATAGCCGTTAGTAACGGCCATAATGGTAACTTAAACGTCGGGGAAGAACTTTCTGAGATTTCCATAAAGAAGAAAAACCTTTACAGGCCGTTTACAGCCGTTAGTAACGGCTATAGCGGTAAACTAAAACATCGGGCATCATCCGTGGCCCATAATGAACATAGCTACAAATTTTCAGCAAGATCGGCCAAGTAGTTTGGTCTGAAGCGAGTGGAACACATTTTGACCACGGACACACAGGCAGCATTTCTTCGTTCCCATTCTAAAGTACTCCCTGTTCTAGAAGAACTGGGAGTACAAAAACTGATGTTGTGCCAGTCTAGACAAGAGAGAGGCACAAAGGTAAAGGCAACTGACTTTGTAACCAGTCTAGACAAGAGAGAGACACAAAAATAAAGGCAACTGACTTTGTAACCAGTCTAGACAAGAGAGAGAGACACAAAGATAAAGGCAACTGACTTTGTAACCAGTCTAGACAAGAGAGAGACACAAAGATAAAGGCAACTGACTTTGTAACCAGTCTAGACAAGAGAGAGACACAAAGATAAAGGCAACTGACTTTGTAACCAGTCTAGACAAAGAGAGACACAAAGATAAAGGCACTGACTTTGTAACCAGTCTAGACAAGAAACACAGAGACAAGTGACCTCTCGCCAGTCCAGACAAGAGACAGAGTCATGGACTGTCAGAGATTTGTAAGTGTGACCCCCCCCCCCCCACCCCCCCCCCCCCCCCCCCCCCCCCCCCCCCCCCACCCCCCCCCCCCCCCCACCCCCCCCCCCCCCCCCCCCCCCCCCCCCCCCCCCCCCCCCCCCCCCCCCCCCCCCCCCCCCCCCCCCCCCCCCCCCCCCCCCCCCCCCCCCCCCCCCCCCCCCCCCCCCCCCCCCCCCCCCCCCCCCCCCCCCCCCCCCCCCCCCCCCCCCCCCCCCCCCCCCCCCCCCCCCCCCCTCCCCCCCACCCCCCCCCCCCCCCCCCCCCCCCCCCCCCCCCCCCCCCCCCCCCCCCCCCCCCCCCCCCCACCCCCCCCCCCCCCCCCCCCCCCCCCACCCCCCCCCCCCCCCCCCCCCCCCCCCCCCCCCCCCCCCCCCCCCCCCCCCCCCCCCCAGCCCCCCCCCCCCCCCCCCCCCCCCCCCCACCCCCCCCCCCCCCCCCCCCCCCCCCCCCCCCCCCCCCCCCCCCCCCCCCCCCCCCCCCCTTATGATCCCAGCTTATGTTATGGAATATCGATTATATGCAACGTATATATATATATATATATATATATATATATATATATATATATATATATATTCTGTTAAAAACAAGTGGTTTAAAACAGTTCTAAAAAAATCTACAAATTTGTTGCGAGCAGTACGCTCTCATCAGGATTATCCTGATGAGAGCGTACTGCTCGCAACAAATTTGTAGATTTTTTTAGAACTGTTTTAAACCACTTGTTTTTAACAGATGTTGCTCCCCAAGGGGTTGAGCGCTTTTATTAAAACAACATCAGGCGTTTTAACAAATATTCATTATTTATATATATATATATATATATATATATATATATATATATATATATAAAAAAAATACTGCTAAAACGCCCTAATAAAAATCTTAAGGTGCTCAACCCCTGGGGGAGCAACATCTGTTAAAAAATAGTATGATAAAAGGAAGTTTTAAAAATCAACAGATCTGTTTCGAGCCAGCGCTCTCGTCAGGATGGTTTTGGGGCGCCTACTGCCGGTGTTATATGGCCTGATGTCACTGTTTGCACGTGCGGATTGGCTGCACGTATTGTTCGGTTTTTTGGGGTGTTTTTACAGTTCAGGGTGCGTTTGCTGACAACGATTTCCATTTGTGCCTGCAGTGTTTTACTATTTCTACTTTAGTATTTAGGGTTGCTAAGTATGGTTTGCATAGTATTAACCATTTTTCTGTTGAACATAGGTTGCATCTTTTTGAAATGTTGTTGTATGGTGATGCCCTTTTTATGATTTTCCAGGATATGTTATAGTTTATTTTTTTGTCTTTAAGTCTCCAAATATATTTGCTCAGTTCTTTGGTTTTTGTGTATTTTTCTTTGTTGAATGACTGTTTATGGTTTGCGTATCTGGTTTTGAAGTGATTTTCAGTGATCCCTATGTATGTTTCTTTTTTCATTTTCTGATGTCACAGTGGCTTGGTATACAATGTTGTTATAGAGGCATTTGTTGCTTAAGGGACACTGTTCTTTTTTAGCACAATTGCAGGATTTCCTTTCTTCACCCTTCTTTGCTGTGTTGCTTTTCATTTTGTTGGATGAATCAATATATATTTTAGGTTAGGCATGCATGAATATGATAGTTTGATGGTGTTCTTGTTGAATATTTTGGACAATTTGTGTTCTTTTGGGAAGGATGCTGTCAAAATTTTGAAAAATTCTTCTTTCCTACGTTGTTTTTTACTCGTCCATCATATGGAGGGTTGTACCATGTGATTTTCCTTTTCCTGCTTTTTTTTTTTTTGTTTCATGTTGTTATCTGGGTTGTATTGTAGTTTGTAGCTGTAACCACTTTTTTGCAATGCCTCTTGGTATTCTGTTGCTGCATTGTTGAATACTCTTTCATTATGTGACAGATTAGATAATCTCTTGTTTATGCCATTGGGTATGGTTTTTAGTATAGATGGTGGGTGGTTGCTATTGATGTTTACATAAATGGGTGTGTCATTAGGTTTCTTGTATGGTTTATATATGTGGTTGTTGAGGTCAAGTGTTATGTCTAAGTAGTTCACTACCTTTTTGTTTGCTTCGATGGTGATTTTTAAGTTATGGTTTTGGAAAATTTGCATAGTTCTTTTTTCTTGTTTTCAATGGTTCTTGGATTGTTGTTTAGCGCGGCGAGGCTGTCGTCTCTGTACAGTCCGACTTGTTTTCCGAGTTGCTTTTGGATGTTGGATAGTATAAACAGTCCGACTAGTTCGCATGTTTCGGCACCGTCATACGATCCCATGGTCACATCAAATGTTGAGTTTTTATTCGTTTTCTTGATCCATGTATCATTTCTGCTGTAGAGTAAAGTTTTTGGTGTGGAAAATGATTTCCATTTCTGACCCTGTTATGTCTGTGTGTTTATTAGCAAATTTCAGAGCTTTAGTGAGTAGCTCTTCGTCTATGGATGGGTAGAAGTCTACTATGTCGAATGTGATGAATACTGTGTTCTTCTGTTTGTTAAGGTTTTTGAACCATTGGATAACTTCATATGTGTTCTTCCAGAGGTTGTATTCAGTGTTTGATTTTATGTTTTTTATGGCTTTTTCTAAGATTTTCTTACTATTTTGCCCAGTTCAGATTTAGATGGGTTTATTAGTCTACATGTTGGGTTGTTGTGGAAATTGGGTTTATGGTCTTTAAGGGTTATGAAGGCTTCTTTTATTGCAGTTGTTTCCACCCTGTCACCTAGATCCATGTGGTGTACGAGTTCTTTTTTCTTTTTTTTTCGGATGTTGTTGTGTATGGTTTTATCAGCTTTTTTGTAGTTTTTCTGAATGTTTTTATCAAGAAGTTGTGAGTACTCGTTTGGTTCCATTTAGTAGTAATTACTGGTTTTGTCAGCCTTCATCATACAACAACATTTCAAAAAGATGCAACCTATGTTCAACAGAAAAAATGGTTAATACTATGCAAACCATACTTAGCAACCCTAAATACTAAAGTAGAAATAGTAAACAACTGCAGGCACAATGGAAATCGTTGTCAGCAAACGCACCCTGAACTGTAAACAACCCCAAAAAACCGAACAATACGTGCAGCCAATCCGCACGTGCAAACAGTGACATCAGGCCATATAACACCGGGCAGTAGGCGCCCCAAAACCATCCTGACGAGAGCGCTGGCTCGAAACAGATCTGTTGATTTTTAAAACTTCCTTTTATCATACTATTTTTAACATATATATATATATATATATATATATATATATATATATATATATATATGGTGTTGCAAACCAACAACAATTTCAAAAAAGTGTTCAACCGAGTTGGGAGCGGCATCTGTTAAAAATTTGATTAAAATGTAAGCATTAAAACCTATAACGTTGTTTCTTGCTGGTGCAGTCGTCAGGATATGGGGGTCAGTGTTGTCAGTGTTTTTATAGATGTTCGCTGTCTGCCATCACGTGCAGTCAGTGTTTTACATGTGTTTTTTTTCTTATTTCTGTTCTGAGAGAAACGAGGGTGAAGAAAGGAAATCTTGCAATTGTACCAAGAAAGAACAGTGCCCTCTAAACAATAAATGCCTCCACAGCAATATTGCATATCAAGCCACTGTAAAATCAGAGAACGCTGAAGAAACACACGTAGGTATCACTGAAAACCAATTTAAAACTAGATATGCAAATCATAAACAGTCATTTAACAAAGAAAGATACAAAAATCAAACAGAATTGAGTAAATATATTTGGAAACTCAAAGATAAAAAAAATAGACTACAACATATCCTGGAAAATCTTAAAAGAGCTGCATCATATGATAACATTTCAAAAAGATGTAATCTATGTCTAACAGAAAAATATATGATATAATGCAAACCACAATTAGCAACCCTAAACACCAGGATAGATATGGTTAACAATTGCAGACACAATGTGAGTTCCTATCAGCGAACAGAAATGAAAAAAAAACATGAAAAAACACTGACTGCACGTGATGGCAACAGCGAACATCTATAAAAGCACTGACAGCACAGACCCCCCATATCCTGACGACTACACCAACAAGAAACAACGCTGTAGGTGTTAATGCTTACATTTTAATCAAATTTTTAACAGATGCCGCTCCCAACTCGGTTGAGCACTTTTTAAAAATTGTTGTTGGTTTGCAACACCATTATTTTGACTGCTTCTCACGTTGAGCGCTCTAAACCAACAGATTTTAAAACTGATAAAATCAACTTCAAACAATCCACTAAAAAATATACCTTTCGCCAAACCACATACTACATGAAAAAAATGATAGAACAGACAGAAAAATTTATCAAAAACATGAGATGGAAAGCACTCTTTTTCTTAAACCCCAATGCCAAGAAAGAAGACAAAAACACTTATAACTTCAAAACATGGCGAGCACCACCAGCCATCGAGGAAATGAGAACATTTGAAGACAAAATGAAAAGAATGATAGCTAACATAGAATTCAAAAAATCAAACAACGAATTTCAAACATCGTTAAAAAACGAAATCAAACTAATCCAAAACGATAGGAAAATATTTGTGAAAGCAGCCAAAACCGGCAATTTTTACAAAATGGAATCTAAAGAGTACTCACAACTCCTTGATAAAAACATCAAAAAAAAAATACAAAAAAAACTGACAAAGTTACATATGATCACATTAGGAAAAAAGAAAAGAGCTTGTACAGCAAATGGACCTAAGTGATAGAGTAGAGACAAAAGCAGAAAGAGAAGCTTTTATAACACTCAAAGACCATAAACCTAATTTTTTGAAACAACCCAACATGTAGATTGATAAACCCATCCAAATCCGAATTAGGAAAAATCAGCAAAAAAACATTTTCGAGAAAACCATAAAAAAACATAAGAGAGAACACCGAATTCAACGTCTGGAAAAATACATTTAAAAAACTCAACAAGCAAGAAAATACAGTCTTTATAACATTTGATGTAGTACATTTTTATCCATCTATAGACGAAGAGCTGCTCGCCAAAGCTATAAAATTTGCCAA
>JADBJO010003620.1:182500-192500 GCA_016801955.1 Conus betulinus | reverse complement strand
TAAGAGACACACATGCGAACAGACAGAGACAATCGAAGTCGTATCAGTCAGTGCAGAAACAGATGATGTACTAAACAGGACAACAGACAGACACACGGACGGAAACAGTTGAAACAGATGGCATGAGAGACAGACACACGCAGACAACTGACGTCTTAGCAGACGAGAGGAAATAAGCAGAAACATGGACAGACACTAACAGCCGCTCTACACAAGACACGACAGACAAATGGATCGTATTAGTCAAGAAAAGAGATGGACATACCAACAGCGACGGCCTGACTAACAAGAGTCAGGCATGCCAACAGACACAACTAACGTCGTACAAGTCAGGAAAAGAGACAGACATAGGAACAGACAACAGCCAGGCTTAACAAGAAACAGATGCAAACAGAGACAACTGACATTTTACGTGTCGAGGAAATAGAAAGACATGCACAGACAGCGACAGTCAGACTGACCAAGCGACGCACACACCGACGGAGACAGCTGACGTCGTACTAGTCGAGAAAAGAGGCAGACACACGAACAGACAACGACAGGCAGACTAAACAAAGAAACGGGTGCACAGAGACAGCTGAAGGAGAGAAACGAACAGACAACATCAGCACTGATTAAAACAAGGAACACCGACAAAGACAACTGAGTTCGAACCCAGTCTACACACGAGAGATAAGAAACCACGCATTGACGACCTACCTTTCCTCCTGAGGACAACTCTGAAATGAAATCTTCAGTACACGCAGCCTCAGAAATGATGCGATGTGACCACTGAGGAAAAGCGACACTAAAGTCAGCGAGTCTCGGCTAAGACTTTGTTCCAGTACCACCAGCATGGTGTAGCTATGTCACTTGTGCCAGTCTGTTTGTGCCACGTGGTCGAATGGTCTCTGTCCTTGGTTATCTCAGAGGCGGAAGAGATGGCGGGTGGGGGAGGAGAGGGGAGGGGGGAGGTAGCGATCTCCAGACACAGGTCAGTGATATTTCGCATAGAACCAGGATCAATTTCAAAACCCCTTGCGTCGTTGTTTGCGAACAAAACCCGTTGTCAGACTCAGCTCAAAATCGTGTGACCAACGATGAAATAAAAGAATGAACAACGGTTTCGGTCTCTTGTTCGGGTAGTTTTAAGGCCTCATAAGGAGAAAGGGAAGCTAACATTTTGGTTCTGTGTGTGTGTGTGTGTGTGTGTGTGTGTGTGTGTGTTTGCGCGCGCGCAAGCGCAAGCGCAAGCGCGCGCGTGAGCAATAAGTGTAATTAAGTGCAGCGTACTATCATTTAGTATAGTTTGGCGGAGTACAAGACAATACAATTAACAACAGCACAATACAGAGTGGCATTACAAAGTGCAGTGACCAGTTTGGCACAGTACAGTGCGGTGCAGTACATTACAATGAAATATAGTGAAACGTAGTACAGTGCAATACAGTGCATTACAATACAATATGCACATCACTATAGCTCTGTACAACACAAGTCTGCACATTACTGCACAGCACAGTATTACGGCTCAAAGCAGTACAATACCAAACAGTACAGAAGAGCTCAGCACTTACAAATCAGCACAGGACAACACCAGGCATACAGTACGGGAGAGTATAATGCAGTGCAGCACACAGTACATCAAAGTACTGTACAACACAGTACAATCCAGTAGAATTCTGTACAGTGAAAAAGCAGAACAATACAGTACAATACAAAGCAGACTAGCACAGGAAGGCACAATTCGATACAGTACACTACAATTTAGTACAGTGCCAATGCAACTTGATGCAGTGCAGTTTTGTACAATACAGTGCACCACTATGCCGTACAGTGCAATATTTTCATCAGTGTTGTGCAAAAGTGGTTAGTGCAGTGCACTGCTAAGCAGTGCTGTACAGTATAGCATGATAAGGTACAGTGCAGTAAAACTTAGTTCAGTACAGCACAGTACCACACATTACAGTCGGTACAGTGTGATTCAATGCAGTACAACGCAGTACAATGCAGTGCATAGCGGTGCAATGGAGGATAACGCGGTATAGGTCAGAGCGGTGCGAGAAGTATGATGCATGATAGTGCCGAGCATTTCTCTACGTTACAGCTTCAGTACGAAGCTGCATGCTACAGTAAACACATAGCAGTGTGCTGCCGTACAGCACAAAGAACAGTACAGTGCAGTGCGGTTCTCTACGTTACAGCTTCAGTACGAAGCTGCATACTACAGTAAACACATGGCAGTGTGCAGTGGAGTACAGTACAGTGCAGGTCAGTGGAGTACAGTACAGTGCAGTGCAGGGTAGTACAGTACAGTGCAGGGCAGTGTAGTACAGTACAGTGTGCAGGTCAGTGCAGTACAGTACAGTGCAGGGCAGTGTAGTACAGTACAGTACAGTGCAGGGTAGTACAGTACAGTGCAGGGTAGTACAGTACAGTACAGTGCAGTGGTACAGTGCAGTGCAGTACAGTGCAGGGCAGTGTGTAGTACAGTGCAGTGCAGGGCAGTGCAGTACAGTGCAGTGCAGGGCAGTGTAGTACAGTACAGTGCAGGGCAGTGTAGTACCTTACAGTGCAGGTCAGTGTAGTACAGTGCAGGGCAGTGCAGTACCTTACAGTGCAGGGCAGTGTAGTAGTATAGTACAGTGCAGGGCAGTGCAGTACAGTACAGTGCAGGGCAGTGCAGTGTACAGTACAGTGCAGGGCAGTGCAGTACAGTACAGTGCAGGGCAGTGTAGTGCAGTACAGTGCAGGCAGGGCAGTGCAGTACAGTACAGTGCAGGGCAGTGTAGTGCAGTACAGTACAGTGCAGGGCAGTGTAGTACAGTGCAGTGCAGGGCAGGGCAGTGCAGTGCAGGCAGTGTAGTGCAGTGCAGGGGGCAGTGTAGTATAGTACAGTGCAGGGCAGTGTAGTACACAGTACAGTGCAGGGCAGTGCAGTACAGTGCAGTGCAGGGCAGTGTAGTACCTTACAGTGCAGGTCAGTGTAGTACAGTACAGTGCAGGGCAGTGCAGTACCTTACAGTGCAGGGCAGTGTAGTGCAGGGCAGTACAGTACAGTGCAGGGCAGTGCAGTACAGTACAGTGCAGGGCAGTGTAGTACCTTACAGTGCAGGGCAGTGTAGTACAGTACAGTGCAGGGCAGTGTAGTGCAGTGCAGTGGCAGTGCAGGTCAGTGTCAGTGTAGTAGTACAGTGCAGGGCAGTGCAGTGCAGTACAGTACAGTGCAGGGCAGGCAGTGTCGTACAGTACAGTACAGGGCAGTGTGTACAGTACAGTGCAGGGCATTGTAGTACCTTACAGTGCAGGACAGTGTAGTACAGTACAGTGCATGGCAGTGTAGTACAGTACAGTGCAGAGCAGCACAGTACAGTGCAGGGTAGTACAGTATAGTGCAGGGCAGTGTAGTAGTACAGTACAGTACAGTGCAGAGCAGCACAGTACAGTGCAGGGTAGCACAGTACAGTGCAGGGCAATGTAGTACAGCACAGTGCATGGCAGTGCAGTACAGTACAGTGCAGGTCAGTGGAGTACAGTACAGTGCAGGTCAGTGTAGTACAGTGCAGTGCAGGTAAGTGTAGTACAGTACAGTGCAGGTCAGTGTAGTACAGTGCAGTGCAGGTCAGTGTAGTACAGTACAGTGCAGGTCAGTGTAGTACAGTACAGTGCAGGTCAGTGGAGTACAGTACAGTGCAGGTCAGTGTAGTACAGTACAGTGCAGGGCAGTGTAGTGCAGTACAGTGCAGGGGGTAGTGAGAACCGCACAGTGCAGGGCAGTGTAGTACAGTGCAGTGCAGGTCAGTGTAGTACAGTGCAGTGCAGGACAGTGTAGTACAGTGCAGGGCAGGGCAGTGTACAGTACAGTACAGTACAGTGCAGGGCAGTGTAGTACAGTACAGTGCAGGGGCAGTGTAGTACAGTACAGTGCAGGGCAGTGCAGTACAGTACAGTGCAGGGCAGTGTAGTACAGTACAGTGCAGGGCAGTGCAGTACAGTACAGTGCACAGTGCAGTACAGTACAGTACAGTACAGTGCAGGGCAGTGTAGTACAGTACAGTGCAGGGCAGTGTATAGTACAGTACAGTGTGCAGGGCAGTGTGTAGTACAGTACAGTACAGTACAGTACAGTGCAAGGCAGTGTAGTACAGTACAGTGCAGGTCAGTGTAGTACAGTACAGTGCAGTGCAGTGCAGTGTAGTGCAGTACAGTGCTGGGCAGTGCAGTACAGTACAGTGCAGGGTAGTGTAGTAGTACAGTACAGTGCAGGGCAGTGTAGTACAGTACAGTGCAGGGCAGTGCAGTGCATGCAGTACAGTACAGTACAGTACAGTGCAGGGTAGTAGTCAGTAGTGTAGTGTACAGTACAGTACAGTGCAGTACAGTGCAGGCAGGGCAGTGTAGTACAGTACAGTACAGTACAGTACAGTACAGTGCAGTACAGTACAGTACAGTACAGTGCAGGGTAGTGTAGTACAGTACAGTGCAGGGCAGGGCAGGGTAGGGCAGTGCAGTACAGTACAGTGCAGTGCAGGGCAGTGTAGTACAGTACAGTGCAGGGCAGTGCAGTACAGTACAGTGGAAGGCAGTGCAGTACAGTACAGTGCAGGGTAGTGTAGTCAGTACAGTACAGTGCAGGGCAGTGTAGTACAGTACAGTGCAGGTCAGTGTGCAGGGTAGTGTAGTACAGTACAGTACAGGGTGCAGTGCAGTGCAGGGTAGTGTAGTACAGTACAGTACAGTACAGGGCAGGGCAGTACAGTACAGTACAGTGCAGGGTAGTGTAGTACAGTACAGTGCAGTGCAGTGTAGTACAGTACAGTGCAGTACAGTACAGTGCAGTGTGTAGTGCATACAGTACAGTACAGTGCAGGGTAGTGTAGTACAGTACAGTACAGGGCAGGGCAGTGCAGTACAGTACAGTGCAGTGGTACAGTACAGGGCAGTGTAGTGTAGTACAGTACAGTGCAGGGCAGTGCAGTACAGTACAGTACAGTACAGTACAGTACAGTACAGTACAGTGCAGTGTAGTACAGTACAGTACAGTGCAGGGCAGTGTAGTAGTACAGTACAGTACAGTGCAGGGCAGTGCAGTGCAGTACAGTGCAGTACAGTACAGTGCAGGGTAGTGTAGTACAGTACAGTGCAGGGCAGTGCAGTACAGTACAGTGCAGGTCAGTGTAGTGCAGTACAGTGCAGGGCAGTGCAGTGCAGTACAGTACAGTACAGTACAGTGCAGGGCAGTGTAGTACAGTACAGTGCAGGGCAGTGTGTACTACAGTAGTGCAGTGCAGTGCAGTGTAGTACAGTGCAGGGCAGTGCAGTACAGTACAGTGCAGGTCAGTGTAGTGCAGTACAGTGCAGGGCAGGGCAGTGTAGTACAGTACAGTGCAGGGCAGTGTAGTGCAGTACAGTGCAGGGCAGTGCATGTGTAGTGCAGTACAGGGCAGGGCAGTGTAGTACAGTACAGTGCAGGGCAGTGTAGTACAGTACAGTGCAGAACAGTGTAGTACAGTACAGTGCAGGGCAGTGTAGTACAGTACAGTGCAGGTCAGTGTAGTACAGTACAGTGCAGTGCAGTGTAGCAGTGTAGTGCAGTACAGTGCAGGGCAGTGTAGTACAGTACAGTGCAGGGCAGTGTAGTACAGTACAGTGCAGGTCAGTGTAGTACAGTACAGTGCAGGGCAGTGTAGTGCAGTACAGTGCAGGGCAGTGCAGTACAGTACAGTGCAGGTCAGTGCAGTACAGTAGTGCAGTGCAGTGTCAGTGTAGGGCAGTACAGTGCAGGTCAGTGTAGTGCAGTACAGTGCAGGGCAGTGCAGTACAGTACAGTGCAGGCTGTGTATTACAATGCAGGGCAGTGTAGTGCAGAACAGTACAGGGCAGTGTAGTACAGTACAGTGCAGGTCAATGTACAGTAGAAGTGCAGGTCAATGTAGTACAGTACAATACAGGGCAGTGTAGTACAGAGCAGTGCAGGTCAATGTAGTACAGTACAGTACAGGGCAGTGTAGTACAGTACAGTGCAGGTCAATGTAGTGCAGTACAGTACAGGGCAGTGTAGTACAGTACAGTGCAGGTCAATGTAGTACAATACAGTGCAGATCAACGTAGTACAGTGCAGGGCAGTGTAGTGCAGTACAGTGCAGGGCAGTGTAGTACAGTACAGTGCAGGTCAATGTAGTACAGTACAGTGCAGGTCAATGTAGTACTGTACAGTGCAGGGCAGTGTAGTACAATGCAGTGCAGGACAGTGTAGTACAGTACAGTGCAGTTCAGTGTAAGACAGTACAGTGCAGGTCAGTGTAGTACGGTACAGTACAGTGCAGGGCAGTGTAGTGCACTACAGTGCAGGTCAGTGTAGTACGGTACAGTGCAGGCAGTGGAGTACAGTACAGTGCAGGTCAGTGTAGTACAGTACAGTGCAGGACAGTGTAGTACAGTACAGTGCAGGTCAGTGTAGTACAGTACAGTGCAGGACAGTGTAGTACAGTACAGTGCAGTTCAGTGTAGTGCACTACATGCAGGTCAGTGTAGTACGGTACAGTGCAGGGCAGTGTAGTGCACTACAGTGCAGGTCAGTGTAGTACGGTACAGTGCAGGGCAGTGGAGTACAGTACAGTGCAGTCAGTGTAGTACAGTACAGTGCAGGACAGTGTAGTACAGTACAGTGCAGTTCAGTGTAGTGCACTACAGTGCAGGTCAGTGTAGTAGTACGGTACAGTGCAGGGCAGTGTAGTGCACTACAGTGCAGGTCAGTGTAGTACGGTACAGTGCAGGGCAGTGTAGTGCACTACAGTGCAGGTCAGTGTAGTACGGTACAGTGCAGGGCAGTGGAGTACAGTACAGTACAGTGCAGGGCATTGTAGTACAGTACAGTGCAGTTCAGTGTAGTTCAGTACAATGCAGGGCAATGTAGTACAGTACAGTGCAGGACAGTGTAGTAGTACAGTACAGTGCAGGGCAGTGTAGTACAGTACAGTGCAGGGCAGTGTAGTACAGTACAGGGCAGTGTAGTGCAGTACAGTGCAGGGCAGTGTAGTACAGTACAGTGCAGGGCAGTATAGTACAATGCAGGGCAGTGTAGTACAGTACAGTGCAGGACAGTGTGTAGTACAGTACAGTGCAGGGCAGTGTAGTACAGTACAGTGCAGGGCAGTGTAGTACAATGCAGGGCAATGTAGTACAGTACAGTGCAGGGCAATGTAGTACAGCACATGGCAGGACAGTGTAGTATAGTGCAGTGCAGGGCAGTGGAGTACAGTACAGTGCAGGTCAATGGAGTATAGTACAGTGCAGGGCAGCACAGTACAGTGCAGGGCAGTGTAGTACAGTACAGTGCAGTTCAGTGTAGTTCAGTACAGTGCAGGTCAGTGTAGTTCAGTACAGTGCAGGTCAGTGTAGTTCAGTACAGTGCAGGGCAGTGTAGTACAGTACAGTGCAGGTCAGTGTAGTTCAGTACATTGCAGTGCAGTGTAGTTCAGTACAGTGCAGGGCAGTGTAGTACAGTACAGTGCAGGGCAGTGTAGTACAGTACAGTGCAGGTCAGTGTAGTTCAGTACAGTGCAGTGCAGTGTAGTTCAGTACAGTGCAGGGTCATGGAGTACAGTACAGTGCAGGGCAGTGTAGTACAGTACAGAGCAATTCAGTGTAGTTCAGTACAGTGCAGGTCAATGGAGTACAGTACAGTGCAGGGCAGTGCGTTACGCTACCATGGCTTAAAGCGCAGTGCAGTACACGATAATTCACCTCAGTACAGTATAGTGCATTGTGATGCAGTGCAGACCAGTGCAATGCACTTCGGAGCAATGTATAGGCAATATTATGCAATATGGTGCAATGCATTTCACTAAAATACGGTTTTTCAGTACGAAGCGGTAGGCTACAGAAAATACATTGTGTGTTGCCGCACAGCACAAAGTAGTGTGTTATTGTCAGTGCAGTACAGTGCAGCACATTGTAGCACAGAGCAGTGAAGTTCAGCGAAGTACACCAATGTGCAGTGCAGTGCGGTGAAGAACAGTACACACTGTACAGTGGAGTACAGATCAACAGAGTACATTACTGGTGGTGTGTGAACATCGCGTGAAATACAGTATAGCGCGGTTCAGTACAGTGCAGTACACAGAAGTCTGTACACTGCAGTCTCGTACAGTTCTGCACATGACAGTAAACAATAGTACAGAATATGACAGTACAGTACAATGCAGTACGGCGTAGTACAGTACAATACACAGCAGTGCATTATGACAGAGCAACACAGCACAGCGTAGAAGACTGCCGTGAATTGTAAGTTCGGTTCAGTACAGGACAGTTGACAGAGCAATACAGTAAAGCAAGTGTCATCAGCAGTTTCTTGAGAAGCAGAATGTAAAAAAAAAAAAAAAGAAAATGGGGGGCGGGGGGGGGGGGGGGGGGGGGGGGGGGAGGAACCGAAAAAGAAGCAATGTTCACATTGTGTGTGTGTGTGTGTGTGTGTGTGTGTGTGTGTGTGTGTGTGTGTGTAGGTGGGTGGTGCGCGCGTGTGTATGTGTGTCTGTGTCATAGTAAGAGAGAGAGAGAGAGAGAGAGAGAGAGAGAGAGAGAGAGAGAGAGAGAGAGAGAGAGAGAGCAGACTGATGTGAATCAACGTGACCATTCACTGTGGAGTAGGTTCGGAGACACGTCTGCCATCTGTCTAGGTTCTCAGCTTATCTCCAGCGTTTCCAGGGGGAACTTTTAACTCTACGTATTTGAGCCTCTCTCTCTCTCTCTCTCTCTCTCTCTCTCTCTCTCTCTCTCTCTCTCTCAGCATTACCAGTCATATCGTAACAACAGTAGTTGAAAACTCTTGGCGAGAGCTTGACAGCGGAAGGTCTTCAGAGAAGCGACTCCCCCGCAGACAAGAGTTTCTGCGCTGAACTCGCTGCACGTGAAAGATTGCGAGCCTGGTCGTGACTGCTAGCTGTCCCCATGCTGTCAGAAACAGGTGTGTGGCACGGGGCCGCTGGGATTCCAGCCTGCGCCTCCTGGCTGGCTGGCCGATTCAAGACGTTCCCACCTTCCTCTTCTATTCGTCTTTCCTTCTCTTGTCTTTTTTCAGATCTTACCCACATCGCTATCGGACACTTGTTCTAAGCTGGGAAAGTTAAGCCTTGTTAGGTTCATTTTTGTTCCTGCTCGACCGCATCCAGTTTGAATTATTTTTCTGTTGCCTCCGCCATTGCCTTTTGGGGTTTTTAGTCCTCTTCATATCAAAACTTGAGAGCCAGGGTTGAATTTTGGTGGCAGGAAGTCACATATGCTATAGATCAGAGATGAAGCTGATTCTACGAAGAGTTATGTGTGATAGTTTTGTCTAGATGAGGCTTCAATCGAGTGCGTTACCTTAGCCCCTACTGATTTCTGGAACTTCTTTTCTAGTTCCTCCAGTTCCTCTATAACCACGTCTTTTTTCGGTTTTTGCTTGACCACCTCTCATGTCCGTTGACTTCAGTCCCGGTCTGTTGGTTTGTGTGTGTACTGTCATTTCACTGATCTTAAGAGTTTCCTTTGCCAATCTTAAGAGTTTTTGCCATCTTAAGAGTTTCCTTTGCCATGTCCACCGCCTCCTGAACTTTCTGTTTTCTGCCAGTCTTTCTGTAATAGCCAGGGAGGTCACACACCTCTATTATCCGTAGGCTTTCTTCAGCCTTTTCCCTCTTTTGTGTCTTTCAAAGAGCAGTCATGCCGCCTTGCAAGACTCTCGACTGGTTCTTCTGTTTTGGTTAGAATGGCTTGGCAGGTTACAGTTAACCTAACCGAGTTACTGTTCTTTTGTGCAGGGAGAGACTGTCATTTCTTTTATTTGAAAGTCATACTGAATGAAGCAACTAAATATCTCATTTTTACTGCACTTTATGTTTTTTCTTTCTTTTTTTCTTTTTCTGCGTACGCAAGCTGATACTCCTGCGGACACTTCGTGTATATAGAAAGGCAAGGATTAATCCCATCTACCCCAAGAAAGGGAGTGGAGTTTTGTGTGTATGACCTTTTTTTTTTATCC
>JADBJO010003620.1:170000-177500 GCA_016801955.1 Conus betulinus | reverse complement strand
AATGTAGCTAGTGTACTTTTTCTGCGTGAAAATTGCTTTTTTATATGAGAAGTTAGTTTCACTAAATGATCAGTTGTGCAACGCCCTTTTCTGAATCCAGCTTGCTGAACTGGAATAATGTCATTTTTTTCACAATAATATAATAAAACGTGTTTGTACAACTTTTTCAAGAAGTTTACCAACATGGGATGTTAAAGCAATGGGTCTATAGCTATTTACAGATGTTCTCGTTTTACCTTCTTTTGGTACTGGTACTACCACTGAACTTTTCCAGATTGTAGGAATAGTGCCGTACGTCCAACATTTTTGGAACAACGAATGTAGTAATATTTTCCACGAAGGCAAGTGACGAAGAAGCTCGTAAGAAATACCATCTAGGCCCACTGCTGAATCATAAGATGTAATGGATTCTATCGCTTCAAGAAGTTCTGATGATTGTAATGGAGAATTTAAGTAGTTATCATTGTCTGGTATGGGACTCTTATATTGTTCTTTTTGTTCCTCTTTATGTCTATGGTACTTGATTTCTGCTGGAAGATTTACAGCTCGACTATTTTCCGAAAAGAAAATGGAGAAAAAGCTTCCGCCTTATCCATTGTGCTTGGAAATTCTTTTGTTAATTTTACAGGGTAAGCTTGTGTTTTGTAACAATTTTTCATTTGTTTTACTTTTTCCAAACTTTAAACATATCCTTCGATTCTTTTACTTCAGTCTCACAAAATTCTGCCCAGTGTTTCTTTTTAGCTTGAGCAATGATTTTATTACATTTGTTCTTTTCTTGCTTCATAAAGACAAAATTTTTTCTGTCTTATTTCGTAACCAAGCCTTGTAACTTTTTCGCTTTGATTTAACAGCTAGTCTACATTCTTCGTCCGTCCACCATACATTACCCACATATTTACCAATCTTTTTAAATTTACATTTAGGGATAGAATGCTCGGCTGCTAACAGTATGACTTTGCTGAAATTAGAATAAAATAAATTAACATCATCGTTCTCAATAAATGTTGTGTTATACGATGCAAGAAAAATCTGGTAGGCATCCCAGTTGGCAAGTTTATAATTAAACTTTGGAATTTTGTCTTCGATGTCTGTTACATCATTATTTATGTCATCATCAAAGATTATAGTAATGGGGAGGTGATCACTTCCCAAACAATCTTCTCCTATAGACCAATTACATTTTACTGCAATGCTAGGTGAAACGAAGGATAAATCTATCGCGCTAGGTTTGTGAGTTGAAACATCTGGAATTCTTGTGATTCGACCATCATTTAATAAAACTAAAGAGGAATCAATAATATTTTCAACGAATCTGTTGGATGAAACTTTAGAACACTCAGAATCCCAAAATGGTGCATGGGCATTAAAGTCGCCAACAATGATCCATTTCTTACTTGTTAAATTTGTATTCTTCAGCCAGTCTGTGTTATCCTCTTGGGGTCCATTAGGATAATATACAGAAAGTACATTGTAAACTGAGTCTTTGTTCACTTTGATTACAGCACCTGTAGCAAATACACCTTCATCTTCCTGCGGCACCGGAAGTGGAACGATCCTAGTAAATTCCAGATCCCGTCTGATGTAAAGAGCAGTCTGGACTTTTTGTTTGATTCACTGACTGTGTAAAGTGGAGGGTAGAAATAATTCTCCAAATTAGGTAGTCTGTGCTTTTCCACATTCAGAGACTGAAGTGCTAACACAGAGTGGTTTCCCTCTAGAACATGATTTTCAAAAGATAATAAATTACTGGGAAGTGATCTGGCATTCCATTGAAAAATTTTGAAACAATCATTTTGCTTAGCTTTCATGGCAAACTGCAAGTTGTAAACATAACTGCTGTTATGCAAATTATAGGCTTTCACGGGACATTCTCCACCAAACAAGATTGATTGATATTGAGAGTGACCTATTACAGTAGTAATAAATAGGAAATAGCCCACATTGGGGAACATCTTCTTCTTAACAAATAAACTATACATTCAAAGAAAACACGAAAAGAACAATATTATAAAAACAATAAACCAATGTCTGAATAGCGCAGTGCTACGTATACTGACTATAAGAACAATGAAAGCTATGAACACTCGTTATTCAGGGAACTTGTATGTCTCAAAAGTGCAGGTCTGACCTCAATTAACACTTGCAATGATGATTGTGGTGTGCCTTCACAAAACAGAATATCCGGTATATCTGACACACAAGCCAACATAATACATACATTTATACTCAGGCATACATACAGCCACACACAAAGACACGCGCGCACGCACACACACTCACACACACGTTCTCATCAGTGCATAATGTGCGCGCGCGCGCGCGCGCGCACACACACACACACACACACACCCCCTCACGCACGCACCACCACACACACACACACACACACACACACACACACACACACATTCACATATTAACTACAGCTCAAAATATACATTGTCAAGGCAGTCACCAGTGGGGGTACCAAAAACCCCTCCAGTCAAAGAACCCCATATGCGGCTGAAAGTACGATTTG
Source organism: Conus betulinus (assembly GCA_016801955.1). Taxonomy (NCBI): domain Eukaryota; kingdom Metazoa; phylum Mollusca; class Gastropoda; order Neogastropoda; family Conidae; genus Conus; species Conus betulinus. The sequence continues at coordinate 174,979 of JADBJO010003620.1, read as the reverse complement.
GAACGTCGCTTGGGCTGATTCCAGAAAAGACCGTGAAGATGTCTGCCCAAGTTTCCGGCAGCACTGACGCTCCTCGTTGGTTGGGTGTGAAGCTGATCCCGGAGACCTCTCGGCTGCAGGTTCTCGTGACTGATGAAAGAGAGATATTCTTGTTCTCCACCAGCTCGGCGAACACCAAGGCGTTATAAAGGTCTCTTTTTGCATTTCAGGGAAGGATCTTTGACTGGCGAAATTTTGCTAATAACAACTTTCACTTTCTGATGCTCAGACTGTAACTTGCGCACTGCAGCAACAAAGACTTCACTGGCAGCCTGAGGGGTCTTGTTTCTCAGGGTGTTGATGCCACAGTGCAAAACGACAGCATCGAGTTCTTGACACACGTTTTACAGCAGATCTAGCAGCTCTTTCAATATCATCCATGGACTGGCATTTACGTTTGATTACACGAAGTCCATAGGAAAGGCCAAGCCTACGTGCCTGCACCCCATTCAGTACAGAATCGTGCAGGATGGCAATACCAGGAAGATCTTTTTCTGTCTGGAGGTACTTTTCAGACTTTGATCCAGCATTTCGAACTTCACTAGTGACTTTTTTCTTTTTTTGAGAGGATGACGTCGTCGGCATTACGTCATTGGGAATATCGGTATCAGAAACCGCGTTCTTTTCCCTCCTCCGCAGGCACGCGGATTGTTTTCGGCTTCTTTGCCCTCTCCTGTCCACTTTCATCGGCATTTTCAGGTAAGTCTTTATTCAATGGAAGGGTAACACTAGCAGATGTTTTAACAGCATCAGAGTAGAGCATGTTCTTTTGAACGGGCTGCACTATTTTTACCGCCCCTTTCCCTTCCGACACATTATCTTTTCTTAGGTTTATAATAATATTGGAAAGGTGAGCGATCGTTGTTTCCAATGCTTTGACTCGATCGCATAAAGTGTCAATGGTTGTACTCACGCACGACGGATTTTTACAAGTCGAATCAGCGCAGGTGTTAGTGCCGGTCGAGCAGGGAGCATGCCGTTAGAAACTTAGTCCAGTTCTAACACTTCAGTAGAGGTCGAAGCATCCTTCTTCTCATTCTTGCTTTGAAGCTTTGTCTTCTCCTTGTTCATTGAACATGCGTCTGTAGGAGTCTTAGCTGACGTTCCTCTCCTAGGCTGGAACCTAGTCTTGGTCATTTTCTGTCCTTTAGAGAACATACTGTCCCAGAAGGAAATTGTGACGTCGCCATATTGCGTAGGAATTTCCGTGTGTGTGTTTGTGTGTGTGTGTGCGTGTGTGTGTGTGTCTGTGTATGTGTGCGTGTGTGTGTTTGAAAGAATGAAAAGAAAGAAAGAAAGAAAGAGAAGAAGGAAAGAGAAAGAAGAGAGAGAGAGAAAGAAAGAGAAAGAAAGAGGAGAGAAGGGAGAGAAAAAAAAAAAAAAAAGAAATCGGAGAGAAAGAGAGAGAGAGAGGAGAGAGAGAGAAGGGAAATAAAGAAACAGAACAAAAATCTTCCAGGTTTGACGACATAAACGAGAGACCAATAAATACGTATAGACGATGACGTATGACACGATAAACGTCAAAGGAGGACTACTAGGTGTTCCAAGGTGTGGTGACCGCTCTGATGACGTCAAGTAAAGACGAAAATTTGGCAGAGAACTGGTGTGTTTTTTTTTTGTTGTGATCAAGCGTATTATCTCTCTCTCATTTTAATAGCACTCTTTTCATACGGTTTTATTCCTAGCCTTTTTTTTTTATTGACTCTACTCAAGGCCAGAAAATAATGAAAATAGAAAAGAAGAAAGAATGCCACTAGAGCTTGTCAATTTCCCTCGTAAATAAAGAATTGTCTCGTATCACATCGCGCGCTGGCGTCGGACACAAACGTCCAGGGGCGAGTACCATTAGCCATACACTTTTTTTTTTAAGTTTGTCTGTTTGCTTCCCTTAGCTGACTTCCTGTTTCTCTTTTCGAATGGAGGGCAAGAGAAATCGTCTGAAACGAAAGCCCAAGGTTTGTTGCCAGTGTTTCTGCATCAACATGCTAAGGCTTCCGAGCTGCATTCGTTCTCTTTTCTTAAGAGCCGTTAACATGATGGTGCAAATGAAATGGACGGACTAAAGCGGAAGAAGAAAAATGTAGTGTTGGATGGTCTTCAAGCATGTCTTCTCTCTGCCATGGCTTAGTGCAGTGAACTCCTTACTGCCGTAGTGCTAATGGATTATCATTGGTTTAATGAAATGACACTGGTGTGTGTGTGTTGCATACGCATGTCAGAGTGTTACTGAGTCAGTAAATGTGTTTTTGTGTGTGAAAAAATGTAATTTGTTTAGAATGTAAAAGTGTGTGTGTGTGTGTGTGTGTGTGTGTGTGTGTGTGTGTGTGTGAATAACCCATGGTCGGTTGTTTAAAGATGCTTTAAAAAAAATATATATATCACTAGGAGACAGAATGCTATCTTTGTCTTTGATGTGGCTTATGGTGGGATTGTATTTCATTTTACTTGGTGGTCATGGGGGGAAAGGATGTGTGTGAAGGGGAGTGCAAGTGTGTTATACCAAAATGGAAGAATGGACTTGCCACCTTCCAAGCTAATTGAGTAATTCATGCAAATGTTGCCAGTTTTCAACTTTCTCATGCCATTCTGCAGCCAGACTTGCGCTTCTTTTACCCCTCAACCATTTTTCATTTGACTTTGTATTGAAATATGTTGGGAATTTTCAATAACCAAGTCGCATTCAAAGTGCAGATTTTCCTAGTTGTAATGGGATTGACAGAAAGATTTCAATTGTGCAGGTTTCTCCCATACCATCTAAAGAATGCAACTCAACTGTGGTGAAGAAGCAGAAGGATGGCCATGGTGAGGATACTGATGTCATCGTCATCAATGAGGAATCACCCATTGCTCCGGCCACCGCAGTATCCACAGCGAATACAAATGACATCCAGTGTGCTGAGTACTGACAGTTTTAATGTGTTTATAGAGTGCAGCTTGCCACAAAAACCTTGAAATAATGGCAATGTCATGGAAATTCAGTCTATCTAAAGATGTGTCGTTGTGGAGAGGAAAACTGACTGAAAGTCCATAATCACCTAAATAAGTGAAAATGCACACAGCTTATCATAATTGGAGGGTCATGTCAATAATGGTCATTTTTTCCCCCAGATCAACTCTAAGAGGCAATGTCAAAAGGTTTCCATCAGTGTTACAAGTTCACTTTAAGCAGAAAAACTAAAAGGTGCAAATTGACTGTCAGTTTGAAGTATTTGATGATTTGAATTAGTAAAGAATTTGGTTGTTGAGAGACCGATGCCAATGATTTTTTTTTCTCAGTAATTTAGGGGCAAAAAAAGTCAAAAGTCAGTGGATCTAGCCATTCTAGGTCAGTCACCAGTTGGGATAGAAGAAGAAGGGGAGGAAGAAGGGAATGAAGGAAGATTGTTTTAAGAAATCAGAAAAATACTACTTGTATCAACGAAGGCTTGTGAAAAGTACTGTGTGAAACGTTATGAACACAGGGGAGACAACTCTGTATTACTATGCAATTTGATGGAGTTAGTTCCCTTGCTTTGCTTCTTTAGTTGGTTAAATATATCGGCCTAATTTTTCATTATCTGACAGAAAACAGTTGGTTCGCTCACCTTAATGCATAAACAGGTTAAAACATAGTAGCGTAATTTTTCTATGAAATTGTAAAGTCAAAAGTACTGTTTGCTGTTTTTATGAAATAAACTTGCATCAGACATTGGGAGTTAGTGGTTTTAGGACAGAAATTTGGAAAGAAGCGTTTTTTTTTTTTGTTGTTTGTTTTAAAATAGCATGATAGACAAAAGAAAGAATATGATGCAGTGAAGGTGCTTTTTTGTTTTTGAAGAGTAGAATGTTGTGAAAGTATTATAAGTAGGCAAACTGAAGGCATACCAGTGATATCATCAGTAGATTTGATTTTCATGTTTTTGCTTTTTCTAAACAATTTAAAGAAGTCTCTTTTGATTCAAAACAACTTTTTTCTTTATCTATTTGTTTTTATAGTATGACATTTTAAAAGAAACACGGTCAAAAACTCTGTGAAAGCTCTTTAAAAAATAGTTTCGTCAGATGGATCAATGGAACTAAACCAAAACTATAGAATCTGAACACTTAGAATTAAGTAGATCGTAGAAAAAACTGGTTTAATTGTGATGTAGCACAATTTATTGAATTTAGGGGTGTGAAGACAAACTTTAATACTTTTTCATTCACTATGGCCTAATACAAAAGTATTACTATCTTTTCACATGATACAAAAAACCTGCACATGTAATATGCGCATAGCCCAGTGTATAAGAAAAAAATAATAATCGTAACGGCAGCAGGGAAATTGTGCCCAGGCAATGTCATTGTTGTTGCTGCTGTGTCATCTGCCATGTCCAACAATGGCACCAGTCCCACTCTGCTCCTCTGGCTGTCCAAAACAGTCACACCCAGGTTCACCCAGTGCCAGCTCACCACTGGCAGAACAGGGGGAACAACCCATGACAGGAAGCACTACCCTGCCACCCTGTCACTTTGATGGTGTAGCGTGGTGCCAGATCTGACCCAGCGTACACAGGATATCCACAAGACCCTGCTGATAACAACGTTTTATCAGCTATAACTAGATGCTCTTAGAACTAAATATAATGCTTCAAGAAAACAAACAGATCAAGACATCATATTTTGTTTCAATCTGTGCCCCTTAGGACATACATACCTCATTTATCAGGCATGTCTGTAACTGATGTTTTTTCTGATTCTGATCTTGCTTTTAAAGTTACCGCATGTTTGATATATAATATAGGCCGGTTTGGTATTTAGTCTTACAGTGATTATATGTACACACCTGCAGACACTGTCATACACACACTATGCACAAGCATATGCATGTGAGCACATACATATTCTCTGTCTCTCTCTCTCTCTCTCTCTCTCTCTCTCTCTCTCTCTCTCTCTCTCTCTCATCTAATGCCATATAA
>JADBJO010003620.1:115000-165000 GCA_016801955.1 Conus betulinus | reverse complement strand
ATGAGAATTGCCAGCAACTGAAGCAATGGCTGCACTCATCTACCCATCATGTTTGACAGAAATATGGGGCTTCCTGAGCAAGGGGTCGCTCATCCCCTTCAGACAAAGTCACACTCCAGTCACGAAGTTCTTTGATCCAGTCAGCAGATTTTACTTTCACTGTGGCCACAGGATGATGTTAGGATAGCAGCCTGATGGGGAAAGTATGAGTAATTATGACGTTGGTTTTTTTTTTTCTGTTCATGAATTTTTTTAAAAAACTATGTGATGATTATGGTCACGTACGGTGTTTTACTGCTAATTCTGTTGGTGTTCTTTTTAAGAGCAGTGTTCCACCTGACCCTTTCTTTCTTTTTTTTTTTTTTAACTTTATCCAGACAAGGTTACAAGTTTTCAAACAGTAACTTTCATTTCAGTTTGTTTTTATTGTTGCAGCCACCGCCAGAAGTGACCAAGGTAGACAACAAACAGGCAGATATCCCCGCAGGAATCCAGACCAAGTTGCCTCCCTTGCCCGAGATCTGTCCTTGCAGGTTGCTGCGCAGGAAAAGACAAAGACCCGGTCTGGTCTGCAGGACCTTTGTGCTGTGCAGGAGGGATGTGGAACAACCAGTCAGCACACCCAAGCACAATTCCGCCTCTCCTACTGGCAAAACTGGTGCCACGAAAAAGGATCCTCAGGAAGCAGAAAAGAGCTGCAGTGATCCGCTGCCAAATCCAGACCAGGGAAAAACCAGCTCACAAAGGGAGCACAGAGTGCCTGTGGCTTCTCAAGAGAAAGATGGTGCTCACCCTGTGGGCTACAGGCCAGCCATTTCAAAGTCTGGTTTGTTCTCAAAGTTTTCGTCTGTATCGAACACCTGTGATGATAGAGACGAATTTGAAGAAACAACTTTGACAAAAGCTTTTCAAGAGAGGCATGGTGATGGAAAATTATCAGTGCAGAAGCGCCCATCTAAATACCTTGACACATGCAGTGATTCCAAGAAAATCAAATCATCCGGCACAAGTGTTATTGACATCAAGCAAACTTCAGTCACAAAATCCCTCTTCTCGTCTCAAGCAAAACCTTTGGTGTCCACATCAAAATCAAATCCTGGCAAAAAATCTCAGCAACTTATTTTCATCATTTTCAACAAAATGGTCAGCACAGACCAAGGCGTCAATGAAGGACAGTGCCGAGGGGAGTGCCCTGGGAAACACGTCCATCTCTGTATCTCGAGGCTCCCAGCAGAGTAAGCTTTTTGACACCACCCTGTCTACTAAGGTCACTTCAACCCCTGTGAGCTCAGCACCAGGACCAAGCAGGGATGTGGTTCATGAGAAAGCATCATCTTTACCTGGGAGTGGCTTGGCACCCAAACCACTGCAAAAACCAAAAGGAATGAAAGGGACTGGCTTTGGTGCTGGTCAGAACACAGAGCGAGGCAGAGGGAAGATGCACAAGGAGGAAGGAAAGGGAAGCGGTGGCAGTTCGGCTCCAGTGGGTCAACATGAGCGTGTCAGATCATGTCCCTTGTGTCAGCAGACATTTTCCACAGCGTAAGTAGGCACTGCTGGTGCAGATTTTGTGTATGGTTATTTTGCCTGCATGCTACACATGAGTATTGTGACTCTAGGATTATCAGTATATATTGTTGCTGACTGATGGAAATCTTGCACATTCTCCTTTCCATAGGTTTGAGGGAAAAACAGAAACATTGGGCACAGCCTCAAGAAAGATGAACAGGGGTAGGGAAGGTGAGGGCAGGGGAGGGATGGAGGTGATGTAAACTTTGACTTGTATGTCTTTTTTAAATCTTAAGATGTCCGTCAAACGCTTATTGTCAAGGAGTCAGGATTTTTTTCACTGTTGTTCTATCCTTGCTTAAACTTGCTTAGAATGATTTTAGCGTTGATCATCAGTATTTTTCCCAAAGTACTTGGACAACAGTTGGGTATCCAAAAATGGACAAAAGGAAAAAAAACGCTCAAAACCAGTTCATGAGATGTGAATTAGTTCTCCAGCAATATACTTTTGTGTTTTATGGGTCTGTGTTGAATACATACATGTGAATGGTGGCCAACCTTATTATTTTGTTCTCTTGTATATATGATATTGTTTTTGTGTATGATGTTAAGTGTTGGATTTGCCTTTTGTTATTTTAGGCTTCTTTTTTTTTCATGCTGATCAGTGAGCATGAAGATGATGAAGATCATGTTAAGGAAATCTGTTATGGTCAGATACCACACAACAGGTTGCATTCCATGTTTATGTGCATGATATACCAGACATGAGAGATACACATGCCTGCAGTGCTGGTCAGGAACTTTAAGCAAGATTCTTTGTGACTGAAGCTCAGCTGTGTGGATCAGATCGTTATGTTTGAGCCTATAGCAAACTCAGCTGTGTGGATCAGATCTTTATGTTTGAGCCCATAGCAAACTCGGTTGTGGTGGATCAGATCGTTATGTTTGAGCCTATAGCAAACTCGGCTGTGTGGATCAGATCGTTATGTTTGAGCCCATAGCAAACTCGGTTGTGTGGATCAGATCATTATGTTTGAGCCCATAGCAAACTCGGCCGTGTGGATCAGATCGTTGTGTTTGAGCCCATAGCAAACTCAGCTGTGTGGATAAGATCGTTATGTTTGAGCCCATAGCAAACTCGGCTCCAGCTAGGAGCCATCCTGCACTGAAAAAATCCTAGGATGAGTTTGCTGTGCTTGGGATCGAACCCAGGACTTTCCAGCCCATCACGCATGACAGTAATCAGTTTACTGTGGTGGCTGGTACCATGCCTGTAATCATTGATTCAAAATGGGTTGCATAATATGTTGTTTTTGCTGTTTGAAAGCATATGTATTGTTTTGTTTGTATATTATGTCCATAATTTGTTTGCTGAACAGCATCTGTGTTGTTGTTTTGTGCTTGTGTCTGTTTAAGTGATTGTTTTGTGTAATGAACCGTTTGTGTCTGTTTAAGTGATTGTTTTGTGTAATGAACAGTATGTGTTGTTGGTCTGTCTACATTAAGTGGTTGTTTTGTTGTTGTTTGTCAACTAACAAGCATGTACATTATTCGTAAATAAACATTTCAGTGAGTGTTTTGTGCAGTGTATGTTCGAAACAGTTTGTTTATTGTTGATTTGTGAACTAAGTAGATGTTTTGTATTCAAGACAGTACGCATACTGATAATCTGAATTCATTTGAATGGTGTTTTGTTTTATTTATATGCTCACATCTCATAACCTGTAAACATGATTTTTGTTTTTTGTGGTAAATGTGTGTTAATTATTGGTTTATATGTGTACAAGTAGTTATTTATGAAACATGTGTGCTGTGATGATATACAGATAGAAACAGACAGACGGTTCGATAGATAGATATATTTGATTTGTGTGAGAGCATATGTATTTTGTAACTCTTGTTCTGTGCAGTTACTATGATGTTATGATGCTGATGGTTTTTTGCAATATTTCTACAGATATACATTTGTGTGCATATATCAGTATGTGCATGCACACATTATACATATAGTGATATACATGAGTGTGGCAGGTGTCATATGAATTCGCAAAGATATGGAATGTTTGGTATGCAGCATGTAAGGTACTTAGGGACATAATGTTGTGGAAAAGTATGTGCGCTATATGTGTATACACATTAGAAGAAGAGACATACAGATTCATGTGCTTGTTTTTCACAACGATGAGTTATTAATGATTGTGATTTCTCTTCCTAGGATGCAGCAGCTGGACATCGATGCCCACATCGCTGCCTGTCTGTCAGTTGCTGATGATGACGACATTGTATGGTAACAGATTTTCCATGGCACAGTTGTGAATTTAAGAAAAATGATTAAATGAACCTGTTTAACTTGGCCATTTGTTCTAGAATTCAGATGTTGAGGATGCTTTTCTTTGCTTGTTAATGGTTTCCAAACAAGTCAATTTTATCTAGTTTTGTGATGTTGCCAGTGGATGTCAGATTTGAATCATTTTGATGGTTTCTGTAAGTCTGATTGGAAGAAGAATGTGGATCAGAATAAATGAGAATGTTGTTTATGGATGGCCATACATGGGAGAAGGACAAGGAGGGGAGAGGGTGGGGGGACTGACTGTTTTTTGCTCTTTTCTTGTGTGCGTGATTTCTGCTATATCTTTTAACTAGCATTTTTTGTATATTTAAATCATTGTTGAATATAGATCATACAAGTGTAAGAATTTATGCTTGTTGATGAACAAGTGTGTGAATTAATATTTTCCAGTTGGGCGCAGCAGAGCAACGTCATTTCTCTGCATGCGCGTGCACCGCACGTGCTTACAACTGTTGCAGACGTGTGATTTTTGCACATTTTGATTTTATTTACATCTCCTAATATAAACCTAACAAGCAATTGTTATATATCAACGGAAAGCGTAAAGCACGAACTTTGTAATTAGCAAGAATTAAATACATTTTGGGTAAAATAGCAACCATACTGTTACAGAAACTACGTAAGTAAAACGTAGGAGAACACAATCTTGTTTAAGTTTGTTTGGTTAGTATGACAACAGCAAATGAGGAAGAAAATGGGCATAAAACTTCGCTCTTACTTTGAATAGAGATGCAGAGAAAGCCTGAGGTATTCAATATGGGTAATCCAGGTGAATTCTTTTTTTTTTAAGGAAACTAAATCATTGTACACAGTACACACTTTTTTCACTGTTTTGGCTTCAGATGATAAGACGTATAAAACTATTAAATACACAGAGCAAATAAAGCAAGCTCAGATTCTTTACGATAAACTTGTACTCCTTTACCCTTCTCATTTTCTGAACTAGTTTGCTTAACCAGTTCTAACACCACATGTCATTCCCCTACTGCCCGATATGTTGGTGAAGCAGGAAATTCACACGTGCCTTCACAGTGCCAGACGGGTCTCTTTGTTCAGACTCTTCTGGGGTCACGAAGGTCATCGCTAGTACATGTAAACTTACCCTTCCAGTGGCTAGAAGCCTGTTCTAAATATTTATGGCAGCTGCATCCCTAGACGGTAGATGAGATGACATGGGAATTTTTTTTATAGTTGTGCTGTCACGGATGCACGGCACGCCCGGGCAGTACAGCAGTGCTGCCATCACCAGGGCACGGCTCATGTAAAACAGGAGACTGAGTTGCCGTGACTATTGCACGGCTCGTCGTGAAAAGGTTAAGATGTGATCTGTATGTTCAAATGTATGTATGCTACATACATATATGTCCGTTTATGCAAGGAAGCATACCCATTGGTGTTAAGCAAGTGCATACCAGTTTTTTGCACATTAGCTTTGTAAGGCGCTTTGATCTCAAACAGATTTGTATACTGCTCCTAGCAAATGATACTCGTTATAATGTACCCCTACTTGGTGCCTCTCGTTATTGCCGGTTTTGCCCATGTGCTATTCAAGGGAGACTGGCAGTCTTTAAGACCTGTGGAGTTACGATAAGTATGAATTATTTCCCCTAGTGTGTCTTTAATACTATCCAGCTTCAGACAGCATGAACTGCGTGATTCCCTGGTCACGCACGCACGACGAGCACAGCACTCAGTCCCTGCAGACGCGCATATTTTGCCACTTTTTAATGTTTTTTTTACGGTAGCCAGACAATAACTGACAGTGTTGTGTTAGGTGTCATTGGAAAGGAAAAACACTAAAGTAAAAGAACATTGTCATTTTTCGAATCAGTTAGTTTTAATGTGTATAAACGACTGTCCACTGAAAAACAGGGCTGCCAAGTAAAATGGAAAATTGTTTACATTCTATTCCGTTCTTTTACAACACGCTGTCAAAATCAGAAGCAAACAAGTAAACAACATGGCCATTGTTTGCATTGGTCATGTTTTGATCAAATGCATTTGTGCCCCAATCATCTAAATGGCCTCATCAGCGACAACGTGTGATGCGGCGGTGTCTGCTGCAGTTGTGTTGATGATTCATCATCAGTATCATTATTTTCTTCAAATAATTCACTTTCCTCCCTGATAGTAGCGGACATGGTAGAATGTACTGTCTTCCCATCCGCCAGCCTTGGCTGACGCGGCTGCAAGGGAAAGAAATCCGTCTGCCGCTATTGGCGGACACGGCTGGTAAAGGTTAACTCTATTGATTTCTGCATATCTTTCCAGGTATCATTTTCTGCAAAATACTAGTTATACACTCACCCCTTTGACACTCCAAACTTTCCTTCAGAATGGAATGAGCATTTCGTTTATTCTCAGTGAGAATGGCACGTGGGACCTCTCAGCAAGTTGTAAATTTTCATTTTTAGATTTTCCCTCCTGCAATGGGTTTTTCAGGTAAATTGACCATTACAATAGAAGAAAAACTGGGTGCCCACTGGCAATAGAAGCAGCTTTGGGACATACAGGTAGTCAAAGATGTACTGAAAACTCTCAGATTACCAAAGAAACATTTACAGTACGTACAACGCTCATGGAACATTCTACAACCACAAACAAATGCACTTAAGAAGAAGGTAAATACTAACTGCTGCTAATACTTCAATCGGGAGTCTAGTTCAAACTCAAGGTTTCACAGGAGAAAACAAAAGCACATGTCTCTCAGACACAAAAATTAAACAGCAACGTTTTTTGTCTAGCTAATCACCACAAAAACCTTTCCCAAGAGTGAATTTCCAAAACCCTGTAGCCTTGTAGGCAAAGCTAGTAACCCGCTGTATTTTTGACCATGCAAGCCCTGCAATGACCGTTTCCAAAACTGAAATTGCCTACATCAACAGTAGTTTTGGTGCTTCTCAAAAATCATTGTTGTACATGAACTGAAAATGTAACGTACATGTTCATTAATTTTCAATACAAATGAAGTCTACAACTTCCAAAAATAATTGTGTGGACTTATCATGAATACCTGGCTGAAGCTAAATCCAATATTTTTCTTTAAATAAAGGTTTTTAAAAGCTAAAGGAAGGCAAACATAGAATGTAACGGACATGTTGGAAATGACAACCCAGCCAAAGCATCTGAAACTACGGAAACAAATGTGAACGTCTGCTTGGAGAAACTAAAAGAGTCACAAACATACTCCAGAAAACTGATGCCTAGCAGTCTGGGAGCTCAGCAAGTGTGTGCTGATCAGTTTGTTGGGCCTGTAAAGAAACACTTTGTAACGTACATGTTGAAGGCAGAGGTGACATGTTCATAATCATTTTCTGATAGCTTGTGCTTTCTAGCTGTCTTGGCTCATGGTTGTGGTTTCTGAACAATGCAAAGAATGTTTCTGCTTGGCACCCACAGGACATTGGGCTTGGCAGGCCGTTGAAACAGGCGTATTTTGCTTTCCAGGAAAGTGATGATTTGTACCTCATTATCATCTTCGTTGACTCTAAGGACTCTGCCAATGTACCATTGGCCATCGCACACTGCAGCACCAAGCAGTCCAGTTATAATGTTGAATGCTGCCCATCCAGTGCATCTGCAGGACCCTGGGCAAGTGCTTCTGACGAAGGGGCACAGGTTTTTCGGGCTTTCCTTGGCACACTGGCTTTAGAGGTTTTGTTTCCAGCAACACACCAAGTCTGCCAACCGTCACAGAGATCTCTCCAGTCAGGCAACAACTGCAGTAACAAATAATGTTTCTGAATGTGATGATGACTGACCGTCCTGCTCCACAAACGGCGTCAATTTTCATTGTGCCGTGCTTCATTCTGCCAAGTCCTTTAAATGGAGCCCAACACTTGTACTACTTCAGGACTTTTCCACTAAGCGCAGCTCTCATTGCTGCCTTTTTTCTTTGGGTGCACACTCTCATATGCTGTTTCTTCCACTTGTTTGGCCACGGCTTCCCCCAAAAGCAAACTTTTTTTTCGAGAATATGACATTGGTCTATTGTCAGATTCTCTTTGTCCATCATTTCTTTTGTTTTGCTTCTTGGAGTGTGGGGTGAACTTGAAGCTAGGCTCTCTCTCTGCTGAACATGTTGAAGCTGTTGTGAAGCACCTGGATGCATGTTGTTACTGTTTTAAGTCTATTTTCAAGTTTTCTGTTTTGTTCACGCACGGAGGCCACTGTCTTCTGCAGTTTTCTCACTGCTGGCGTTCTGCAGACTGGGTCTGGTCCTGGGGAAAGGAAGTTTGACTCGCAGCTGTCTTTTTGCAGACGTTGAAGGCAAGCTGCTTTCGTATCCACTTGTATCTGAGAATATGGACTGCCTTTCCTCATCCAGTACCTGCTGTTGGTGACGGCTTTTTCTGCTCGCTTTTCTCCTCTGTATCTCCAATAGCCTCTTTTCAGTTTTTCATTTCTCTTTCCTCTTGTGCTCTCTAAGTTTGCTGCAGGAACAAAGTACTTTTTGCGCCTCTGTCTGTCTTTCTACGGGTATTTTTTTCTCCTTCTAGTGCCTTCTTTTATTGTCTGTTTTTTGTGGGTTTTTTTTATTACTGCCTTTATATCACTATTTGGGGGGTCCACAACAGAAAAAAGGACCATACCATGGGGGGGGTCCACAACAAAAAAGGACCATACAACACGTGCATTACCATCGGCTGGTGCCATTTTGAGTACTTACCCAATTTTTTTTCAGTTTGTATATTTTAGATATATGTATATATTTGTATATGAAGCATTGAGTCCTTTCCCTTTTGGGATACAGAATTTAAGGGTTTTTTTTTTGTAGTTTACTGACTGCTTCACTAGTACCAAAATCTGGAAATTTCTGCCAAACTTTGTCATAAATTTGTCACCAGTATAAAGCTGTATAAAACGAGCTTATGTAACACCAGTGGAAATCTTTCTTTACCTCAGGTTAAGCCAACTGCATTCCCATGCGTTATGAAAATATATCTGAGGTTAAAAGCGACATTCGGCAAGCACCGTGAAAAAAACACTGATGACATCCAACTTCAGACATGTTCATTACCTTCAGTAACGTAAATGTTGCGATCTTTCAGATCTGTCGCAGCCAAGGAAAAGTAAAAACAAAAGGTTTGTTACATCTGACATACCCTTGGATGTTGCTTACGCTGATAAAGATGGTCAGGCCCCCAAAGAAATATTTCTAACTAGATTGAGATATATTTTAGATGTAGTCACCCCCCTTTGAAATAACTAAAGAAAGAATGAAATCCAGTTGTCCTACTTATTGTAAGCAGATGCTCTTTCTGCAAAATGGCGGGGTTTGAAACAAGTCACGTGAGCCTGTAGCCAGAACTAAAAGTGTATTCTGGTGATGTCTCGGTTAGTTTTTGTACCATGTGCATCATGTACATGTTGGTAAAGCCTGTGTTGGGGCACTAGCATTTTATTGTATGGCAAAGACTAAAGCCAGTCTGTGGCAACGTCAGTACCTTTTCCTTTCTTGGTCTTCTCCTTGTGCACAGCACAGCTGAAGAGCTTTAATACTGGTCATGTTCCTGCTGAGAAAAATGTAATAATGTACATGTTGCTGGTGGTGAACCACACACATTTTTCAGGTTAAGTCTCCTGTTGTGGTCTTCAGTAATGTCTCAGTTAATAACCCATCATTTACCTGACTAGGGGCTTCAGTTAACTGTCATTTAAGGGCTTTTGTAGATTATTTTTTTGGAATTGTAATATGGCAGGACTTTATGAACAACGTGCCTACTTTTTTTTAATCTTCAGGAACAGATGGTTACAAGTCGATTTTCTCGAGACAAAGCAGCTCTCATGCATCAGTGAGGGAGTGGAACATTAGGAAGGATGATTACTGATCATAACAACACATAAAAGCATATTATCAGTTCAATTTTGTGCTTTCCCTCAGCTGCTGAGGTTGTGAAAACTCAGCAGGAACAGTCTCGTACATGTTTTTGTGAGTGATATTTAGTTCCCTCATGCACAGGAATAACGGTCCTACAGAAGACCAATACCTGTCTGTTGTAGGCCCTTGGCTATGCAGTCTCACAATGTGTGGCTGCAAGCAATTACTCTTTTAAAATAAATGGAGGACAGCGGAACCCGTAAAACAGCTCATGTGTCATCTTATTGAGAATGAGCGATTTACATCATGGTGTACTGTTTGCAGTAAGTTTTGGGTCCATTGCTACATCTATTTTCGTAACTGTGGAGCATAAAACCTAACCCTAAAATGTAAACTTAACATGTAAGACAACATTTTCAATATGGAAATGTTTTCTAGACAACATTTTTAATACTAATACATTCTCAATGGGCACGGCACTTCCATGCAGCTGCATGCACCGCACGTGCTTACAGCTGTTGCAGATGCGCTATTTTCACACTTTTTTTCTAATTTTATTTTATGTCCTCTGAAGTAAACATAGCAAGCAATTGTTATATATCAACAGAAAGGGTAAAACGCGAAACTTTGCAATGAGCATAGACTTGAATAATTTTTGGGTAATATAGCAACGCTACAGATACAGAAACATTATAACTAAAACATAGAACACAATCTTGTTTACATTTGTTTGGTTAGTATGACAACAGCAAATGAGGAAGAAAAGGGGCATAAAATTTCGCTCATACTTTGAGTAGATGCCGAGAAAGCCTGAGGTATTCAATATGTGTAATCCAAGTTAAAAAAAAAAAAAAAATTTTGAAAAAAGAAAATAAATCATTGCACACTGTACAGACTTCACTGTTTTGACTTCAGACAAATATGATGTATAAACACTATCAAATACACAGAGCAAATGAATCAAGCTCAGATTCTTTCGATAAACTTGTACTCCTTTACCCCCCTCATCCCTCTGAACCATTTTGGTGAACCAGTTCTTCATGTAATTCTTCTTCTGCCCGATATGTTGGCGAGGCAGGAGATTCCACATGTGCCTTTTGCAGAAATTCCCAGTACCAGAGATGAGTCTCTTTGTTTGGACTACTCAGGGGTCACAAAGGTCATCGCTAGTGCATGTAAACTTACCCTTCCAGTGGCTAGAACCCTAGTCTAAATATTTAGGGCAGCTGCTGCATCCCTTAGACGAGAGAACCGAGGATTTTTTTATAGTTGTGCCACGACGGAGGCACGGCATGTCCATGGAGTACAGCAGCGTTGCCATCACCAGGGAACAGCTCATTGTGAATGGGTTGAGTAAGTTGCCATCATTATTGCATGGCACATCGTGAAAAGGTTAACATGGAAATGTTGTCTAGTGTCTGTTTTTTCAAAAAATGTCATTTACACAAAGTACACAGAAGAGCATGTATACATTATATGAGAGCAGAAACATTGATTATAAAGATTGAAGTATTTTAACGTGCTTTCATTGTGTAGAAGTTCTAGTCCAGGGAGATTAAAAACAGACCAGTAACATTTTAATGAAATGGACAACTTTGACCTTGACAAGACATTGACTATACCTGCAAGAATACCGGCAACTGACTGACTAGCTTAAAGAGATGTCAGAACAGTAACAGAGTCATGCACGTTTGGAATTCACTTTCTTTGGAGTTTGAAAATGCACAGAATCCCCACATTTTCTGGACAGACATACAACATTACAAGATGTTCTTCAGACTGGATTTGTAATCAGTACAGATAACAGTGGCATATCCAACAAAGATTTAAGGTAGCAATCTGTTCCTCAAGATGTTGGAAAAGTCAGAGAGTGCACTCCCTTTTAACTTCACTAGCCCCCAACCCCTATCCCTCCAAGCTGGATTTTTGTTTAAAACAAAAACAAAAAAAACAAAAAAAGAAAAATGACGGTTGGGGGGGTGAAAGTTTATACAATTTTAGACAATAATTATTTGTAAACTTTATTCCAAAGAGACAGGAAGGATGAGAGAGGGGGAGGGGATGGATGGAAAGGGGCAGGAAGGGGGTTAATGCTAATAGACTTTTACATGGTGCTTCACTGGAATGAAGATCATTCGTCAATGTTATCAATCATTTCTTTATGATTGGGATTAATAGGGGGGGGGGGGGGGCAGGGAGAGGTTATATTATTATTACTGTCACCGGTATTACAAGTATTTACACAACACATGTCCCTGGTTTCAGACGAGCTGTAAACACATTACGATCCACACTTTCCTTTAGACAATAGCCTGCCTGCTGCACACAGCCCACTGAAGTGCGGCCTGCTGATACTGCATTCAGTCACTTCCTGTATCATTCAATCTGTCAGTCAGTCAGTTTTTTATCATTTGTATTTTCATTCCTCCGATGCATGTTTTATGTAAATCTGTCATCCATATGAACAGCCAAAGTGTGATGGGATGTTACGTGTGTTCGAGATTTGAAGCATGTGTTCACACACAGAACCTCGGTTACAGTCTTATTCAAAGGTCTTTTGGGGAACTGGGGTCAGAACAAATGCTGACTCCAGGGGAAAATCCGTCTGTATTGAAATACCCCAGCAGAGCTTTGAACCAACGACACCAGGATCACCCAGATTATAAGTGATGCACTCTACCAACTGAGTCATTCCTTCCCTAAATGATGATTATGATAAATCATGATTACAATCATCTTTTCCTGGGTAAAGCAAAACAATTGAGTCTTCATCACTTAGATCGTATTCTGAACATTATGCTTATTTAATGTAATTTATTCTTTCTTATTTATTTGATGTTCTGTTCGTGCCAGATGTCTTCAAGGGAGGCTGCAGGTAATAGTGCATCCAAAAATAAGAATTACTTCCCTTAGACTGCTAATTAAGACTGTCTCAGGGTGTGTGTGTGTGTGTGTGTGTGTGTTTCAGTATTTGACATGGTCTTTGCCTTTAGTTTGGGAATTCTAATTTGTTTACAGTTTTGTTTTCAACTCGCTAGACATCTTGTGGCCCTGATATGACTGGTGGGCCATGGCATTGTAAGCTGACTCAAGTGGCACAACTCATTGCCACTTATTCCAGCTCTACATAGACAGCAGCATGTTAGTTTGTCCTGTTGCAACCCTAGTATCGATAGCTCATTAGTAGCAATTAACTACCATCGGTTCACCATGAGTCCACCACCAGAGAAGACTGGGAACAGTTGGTGAATGGCTGGTAGTACCTGTTCTGATCACTCGTGATACAATGCTGCTACAGGCATCATAACTTGATTCAAGTCAATATTACTTCTGTGCCACTTACTCTGACTTCCATGTACACAGCAGTACCCATGTCTGTCCTTTTTGTAACCCCAGCACCAGCAGTCTGAGAGGAGCAGTCGCCATGAGGCTGCTCACCTGAGGAGACACTGCGCTGCTGCTGCAGTGTCACTTCAGCATGTTTGGTTGTACTTAAGTGGATGGTTACAACATTATTCTAGCTTGGGTTCCCGGTCATGTTGGCATTGGAGGGAATGAAATGGTTGATCGTTTGGCTAAGAATGCCACAACAGAGAAAACTGTCAAACGCACCTATCCCTTGCTCAGATCTGAAACCCCAAATTAACGATTATGTCAGAGACCTCTGGCAGGAAGACTGGAATACACAGACGGATAACAAACTCTTTCAGATCCGTCCAAACCTTAAGGAGTTCCTCTCATCTGCGTCTGGTGGTCGTAAAGAAGAAACAGTTCTGTGTCAGCTGCACACAGGCCATTCGTATTTTACCCATTCATACCTTTTAAAGAGTGAAGAAGCTCCGGGGTGCATTCCATGTCATGTGCCACTCACAATGAAACATATTCTTTTAGAGTGTTGGAACTTGCACGATGTGAGACACAAAACATTTACAGGAGAGTCCATGAAAATCCTGTTCAGAGATGTCCCACCTGACGCAATCTTTGAGTTCTTGAAAGAGGTTAACATTTTTCATCGGATCTGAGATTTTACAGTGGAAAGATTTTTAACAAAGTTTTGGTTGAGTTTTTAGACGATGTATTTTAAAGAATTGTGTGAATGAATGACCTGTGAGTTAATTTTAACGTGGTGACAGCCCTGATATGGCCCTTTGCGGTCGGCTGGGCTATAAGCAACATTATCTTGGTTGTGCTTGATCTGATCCATCATGTGCTAGACTTGACCAAAAAAGCACCTTGCTTATGACGTTTATTGCAGCCTCAAGAAAAGGTGTGAGTGGGGTCTCCCCCTTCCTCCCAGTACCCTTTCCCCCTGGAGGTACCCTGTCATCCCTCCAGTCAAAGTCCCCATCAACTTGCAGAAATAAGTGACTTGTAAGCACACTCCCCACAGACATGGACACTGAGAGGAACTCTGCACTGAAGTCACCCTGAGTGAAGACCATAAAAGAGCACAGAACTTTGTGAAGAGAGTATGATAGCAATGACGCCCAAGCAAGGGGAGGGTGAAATTTTCCCCAACAGCAAGGAATAGAGTTGGGGTCAGACACCTGCCCAGGACCTGGCAGGGTCAGTGCCAACGGCTTGCTCGGGGTCTAGGGGCTGTGCCCCCGAACTTATCTTACTTGCAAACAGTTGGAAGTTATTTGGTCACCACCGCTCAGAGAGCATCAGAGTGCTTCAGACTCTCCTGTTGGGTGCAAGGACAGAGCCTTGAAAGCCGTTTTTTTGAATATGGTATATCGTTACAAATTATTGAAACAGAGGGATGGCAACAAAGCCATGATCATTTACCTCCATGTTTCTTTTCATGAGTTCTCTCCCGACTTCAGCCCCAAGACATCACAAACAACAACAACAAACAGACAAAAACTGTAAACATACAACAGCAAAAACCATAGTATTCGAAGCTTTCAGGATATTTTCAGAGACAATCTTTGTTGTTATTGTTTTGTTTTTCCTGGTCTTCAAAAAATACGGATTTCCTTATTTGGCATTTGCTAAATGGCAGCTTTCTGCCCTCAGACATAAACTCATATCCATGTGGAGTTCAGTTTTGGTCCAAGACTACAGAACATAGCTGTACTCTACCTTTCACTTCACATTTCAGTATCAACCTGGCTGAAGCAAGATATGAGTGGGTTTTAATTTCCTTAGGGAGGAGGGGCCCAGAGGGGAGGTGGGAGGTGGATATGTATTTCTTATGGCATATGCAACAAATGCTTATTGTTATCATTTTGTTTATTTTTTTTTAAAGAGTCTGCAATAAAGTGCTTACACTTGTAAAAAGTATGCATTAAATGCTTGGGCTTGTCAGTTTGATTGGTGTAAGTACTCTCTGCTGCATACCATAGAAAAAAAAAAAATTTCTGGAAGGCATCACACAATATTGCTTCATCCTTTTTGGAAGGTGGCGACATCTTGTAACCACATTTTTGTGAAATGGGGGGAAAATGAAAGAAAGAACATCCCCAGCAGGCAAATTTCTTTCCTGTGTACTTCCGGCTTGTTAGCACACATATCATTGGATTCGTTTGGAAAAACTACTCTTTCAGCAATAGAGAGGAGTAAGTTTGCTTTGATTGAGCTTTGTTTTGCCCCAGCAACAGTGTATATTATTGTCTGCACAGCTGTGGCACCAGAGAATATGAAGGGACAAGTTTATTCACCCGATAAGGTTGGTACATGGAAAGTATGAGGTTGAATTTTTTTTCTCCTTTTTGGTGTGTGTTTTCAAGGGAGAGTGTTATGCAAGTGTACTGTATCTGTCACATGTGTGTTTTATCATTTAATTCTGGCCATAATCAGAATGGAATGATCTCCATTTGTTTGGGCCCATACCCATTGTTGGCATGGAATTCTTTTATTTTTACCTTGATCAGATTGGGATAATTATCAGACTATGTCACGTTTTTAAAAATCCATCTTCTTTGACTGTGATCAGAATTTTTTTTTTAATCTGTTTTAGCTACAATCAAAGTGGAATGAACAAATTGATCCATTCTATGACAGTGTTGCCAGATGCGTTTTGGCCATGAAAAGTCTTATAAAATCCTGTTTGTTGTACATGAGATTGATGTAAAAGTTAATTTCTTTCTGGCCATGATCACACTAATTATCAGATCTGCTTGCTTCATTTGTTTTTTCCTTGATAATATAGTAGTTTTAACATGCATGAGCCAGATATGAAATCCGTTCATTATGGCGAAGTCTGAGGATTCATTTTTTGCCATAAACTTTTTTTTTTTTTTTTCTTTTTGCCTGTCCCAACCTCTACGCCACCTCAGAGGCAGTGCACCCACGCCGCTCATCCGACACCCTGTCCACAGCCACAGCCCAGTCGGCCCCGCCGCAACCCAGGCACCGGCAATCCACAGGGAGCAGCAGTCAGTGTCAAGTCATCAAGAGGCAACCCACCGGAGGGAGACACTGCACTCACTGCCGAGTCACTTCAGTGGTGTTCAGCGGCACCTGTTCTGATTTAACATATGCAGGACACCACCTACTTAGCCCCCTACTGACGACAATAATTGCTTAGTCGCAGAGCCGGCGTGAGTGAGCTCTCCCTCCAGAGGGCGCCACCACGTCTGTCCAACGACAGCCCCCATGAACTCGCCGATACCGGTGACCCTGACGGAACCAAACCAAGGCCACAGACGTGGAGAGGACACATCGAAATTGAGGTCACCATGAGAGCAGGGCATGAAGGGCCACAGAATTTGAGACTTTTTTTTTTTTTTATGCTGATCGATGAGATTTTTTTTATGCTGATCGATGAGAATGAGGATGATTGAGATGATGCTACGGATTTCCATTTCGATCCGAGACTACATGACAGGGCTGTACTCTACGCTTCCTTTCATAATATATCCTGGCGTCAACCAGGCCCGAGAGATACAGGCACCTGCAGTGCTGGTCAGGAAATTTGAGCAACTCTCTCAGAAACACATCCATTAAGTGGATGAAACTCGACTGTGTGGTCCCAGTCTTCCCAACCGAGTCCGCAGCAACTCAACTCTGGGTAGGAGCCGGTCGGGGCAGAAAAACCCACATGACTTCTGATGGGATTCGAACCCATGACCTCCCAGCCGGGAGTCCGCGACGCTAACCACTTCGCCATGGCGGCTGGTCCTGCCATAAACATATTTGTAATTAGATTCATCCTACTGTTGCTGTGTACATAGTACACACAACTTTCTTCCCCGTTCTTACAATGTTCTTGCTGTCAACCCTGCTCACTCAATCTCTTCCACCATACTCCACTGTCTGCACTGCACATACACATATCTTCCGCTCTCTCTCAACAAACAGAATCCACACACAAAATAAAGCAGAAGAAAAAAAGGCTATTATTCACAGCTTTACTTCTCACAATAGCATTAGCTGCTAGCAGAGAAGCACCTACTGAAGTCACATAATCACGGTCTGAAACAAATTTGCACAAAAATGACACAAATATCCACAAAATGAAGAAGAAGTCAACAAAATGCAAAACATGATCTTCCCACTGACCTAGTAGCTTTACATGTTCTGGGTGCTGGGAAGCAAGAGGGGGTATAAACAGAGAGAAAAAAAAAAACTAAATGAAAATTAATGGATCAAGGGAGAATAGAAGGGGGGGGGGGGGGGGGGGGGGCTGGCTGGATAAATGGGGTTAAAAAAAAAATGCACAAGAAAAAAAATTATACAAAAAGGATTATACAATACTAACAACTTTCAAATGAGAAGGCACAAAAAAAAAGCTTACAACTACAACACTGATCAAAGAAGGGGTCGGGCTGGGGTGGGGTGGGGGGGTTGTAGATAAGTGACGAAAGATCAAACAGATATGATTGGTTAATTTTTACGCCATGTCATGTGTGTGCTGTGGTTTTAGCCTCCCCTGCCATTTATCCACAGAAATAACCCTCACAGGGGGTGCGGCTAGGGGGCAGAAGGGAGGGATATGGGGGGAGAGGAGTATTTTCTCACTCAACGTTCAAACCATGGCACCGAAGAGGACCAACGTGAGTCTCCGTTTGTGCAAGTATAAGGTGCCATTGGCATATTGCAAACTCCTTTTCTATGCTCTAATCATACAGCGGAACCTCACAACTAATGACCTATATGACTGATGTCTGTTTGCGGCAGTCTGAACAGGGAAGCAGATCTATATATACAAAAAAAAAAAACAACAACAACAAAAAAAAAAACCTCAAGCATTTAAAGGAAGAGGGAATTTAAAAAGGTCTTTTACCTGGGAGGTTCCACTGTACAAGGTTTCTACGACAACATCCTGATCATCATTGCCTCCTTGATGTTTTGCACACGGCTGTGCTAGCAACACAAGCAATGTGACGACACACATACTTTATCGACAGACAGGATTCTCTCCAGTTTGTTGTTGTCCCGGTGGAATGCAGGGAGAGGTGGTGATCACGGATCCACAGAAATCAAATGAAAACAAGTGTGCTGTGGACTCTTTACAACAAGTCTTCCGATGTAGTTCCAACAAGGTTTTTAAATTCCAACACTATCTTTCTGATAGTTCTGTACAAATGGCCCAATACTGGGGGGGGGGGGGGGGGGGGGGGGGGGGGGGTAATATAATATAACACTGCATGATAAAACCTTTGAAAAAAAACTAATAATGGAAATATTAAATGAAAAAAAAAGAATACAAGAAAAAAAACTCTTCTTGACAAGCAATATTTCAACGAGGGAAAAAAAAAAGGGGGGGCAGCAATGGAGTTGAAGCTCAAAACTGTTGAGAAGAGGATCATACCCTAATCAGTTTCAAAGAATATTTATATGCCATCTGGATATGTCAACTCATTTATATATCCTTCAGACCAGGCGCCTAAAATCATGCACACTCCACATGTACATCTCCAGCACTTTCTGGACTTTTGCCATCCAGTGGGTAGATCTCCAGCCTATCACTGTGAAAAAGGCTGCTACTGAACACAAATGAGCTGCCAAGTTCTATCAGATTCCTGAACTCTCTCCCACTCAAAGTTCTGTTGTTCGCATCTGAACTATGTTCTCACCAAAAGATCTGCTTCACGAATTGCAAACTTCACTGCTTCTATGAAGCAAATTAGAAAACTTATCAATGAAAGCAGAGATTTTAATACTGCCAACTTTCATATTTCGGATTTTTAAAAAAGCCATCACTGCCAAAGCAAGATGACATCTTGAATGAAAAGGCTCTCTAAAGGACATTTCAAACTCATGACCTGGGGCATGAATGCATTTTTTTTTGTTTGTTTCATACTACCAATAAATCCTTGAGCTGGATCAAGAAGAATCTTGACTGACAGAGATGATACAAACAGCAATGCCTTTCCCCCATGTCACTGTCACGCTCTTGTCTTTCCTAATAACAGAGCTACTGAGCAAAAGGTAAGTGGCATGCCATTTCAAAACGGTCTCTTCGGTAGACTTGAGTGTTGTCTCATATCACAGTCTTCAACAACAGCATGGCAATGCCATGCTTTAACAGTCCAAGGAACAGCCCTCCCAAGTAGGTTCCCTTATCACACCTACCATCTTCAAATCCTTATTTCAGTTTTCAAATAAGGCTAAAATCCATCTTGAACCAGCTCACACAAAATTCTTGTCAGACAAATCTCTACATCTTGCTAATTTTGTTTCAGTTATTATGCATACCAACAGCTTAAAAAAAAAAAAAAAAAAATTAAAATTAAAAAGCACACACACAAAAAAAACAGGAGGGACAGGTGTGAATACTGGGGGAAGGGATGCTGGGGTGGGAATGGGGAAATAAGGTTGAAGCATGGGGTCGTTAAATGACATTAAAAGAACTTGCCCTAAAACTTCATCCCACACACACGTCTCCCACCTCCAACTAATGTCCATGGACATTTCACCATTTCCAGCGATATCTTTATCTTTCAACCTTCACCAAACAAACTGATCTTGCGCACATCCACAATTTTGTCTAACGGTGTACACAGGTCGCAGTCTGTGTGCTACATCTCACAGTATAAAAGAAAAAAAAGATGTATAGATCTATCTGTATAAAAGAAAAAAAAACTATGTTGTACTTTCAGGGTTCAAGACCCAAGTCAATGCAGAATCGCTGAACTTGACTCACAAATGCAAGCAGCCAGCAGAAAACCCACACCCCTGCCCCACTGCTCCAAATAATTTCAAATTGTATGACACTGTCAGGGATAACCTCCGACACTGATGTCAGGGATAACCTCCACAGCCCGGAATACACTCTAAGCAGGAGCAGATTCTCAATTCTCCTTTGCAATTGTTCTGCTCTTTTGCCATTAACATGCAAACACTCTATGCCACCATCAAACACCAACACAGAAAGGTGTAGTGATTAATTATACATTGGTGTATTTGTTCTACATCCCAAAGGATGTCTGGGTCATCAAGCCAACTCTTCCATGTGTTCGGTGGGGTCTTGCACATCATGGAAATGAAACCACTATTCATATTTTGTAATCACTTACATCACTTAACTTTTTCAATACCCATTTGCATCTTTTTTTTCAATACCTCGAACAACTTCTGACCCCAAACTCCTAATCATGTGTCTCCCACCCCCTTTTCATTTCCTCAATGGAGTTTCAAACTTAAAATATTATTATCTTACCATACTTTCTCACCCAACAAACACCATTTTGTATGTAGTCGCCAGTATCACACTGTAAGAATTGGATAATTTCACAATCTTCTCCCATGACTTAAGAAAAAAAGAAAGGGCTTCACTTTGTAAACAATTTCATGGATGTAGCTCACTTTGTCAGATTACTCCAATATTTTAGAACAATTTCAAACGCACAGATTACTGAAGACGCTTTAAGAAAAAAAAAAAAAAGCATGCAACCTATCGATAAATGGAGAAAGGGAAAAGTAAGGGGAACAATCTCAATGTAAATAAACAGACTTTACATAGCTTTTTACTTGACCGATAGCAGCACCCTATCATATCACACAAACCCTACCCCTTGGGGCCTGCTTTAAAGAACAAATCATTGACCATTAGCAGCGCTAACAGAAACTGAAGGTCTTCTTAATGTATTTACACAATACACACTGAGGTGGACCAAAACTTTGCACAAGACTTAAAATCCATGTACATGTTCCACACAACAGATCAACAGACACATCGATACATTTTTCACCTCTTTTGAATACAAATATGCCATTTTGTAAACTCACAAAAAATGTAATAATGCACATCAGCAAACAGAAACTGCTTGCTTTAAGATGACATATTTTCTTAGTCCAATACACATAGGTTTTTTTTCCTGCAACAATCATTCAGGATGAAAAGAAATTTAACTTAAAAAAAAAAAAAAAAAAGGAACTGGTAAAATAAACGATTATGAATAAAGAAAATATTAACACCCTAGGGTAATTCAAAAACAAGGAACACAGAAAAAAAAATCAAATCTGCACCAACATGGGTTCTTTCAAAACACATTTCTTAAGCCCCCCCCCCCCCCCCCCCCTTTCTTTTTCAATTTAAATTGATTAATCAAAAAAAAAAATCTTCATCTGCTTGACATAAAATGCTGAAATACAGCTTCTCTCCATAACTACTAAGAATATATATTAAAGAGAAAAAAAAAAGAAACACATATGCACAATGTCAACTTGCAATCTCATCCCACTGAAGGGATCATGTGCTATACAGTCCTTTCCTTATCTTCCAGCCATCCAATTCCCACTCTCTCTCTCACCCCAGTCCAACCCACTGCCCTTCACCACCCCATCCCCCGCAATGTGTAGAATGTATACCTGAGCCAGCTGTCATCTCTGACAGTATGTTCATTCCAATCTCTGGAAGATCATTCTTCATGCCCTATGCAGTTCAATAAAAAAAAAAAAAAAAAAAATGCACATGAATACAAAATGCTACAAGAAATAAATCTGATGGCTTTTTGATTCTGCTTGCTGATTAAAATCGCATGATCTTCCTTGCTGTGAAGGAATGAAAGAAGCCTGTATACCAATGGGCGAGGATAATGACAACGTAACCCGTTAATGGTCTATGCACATGATGAAAAATGTCACATTTTCAAGAAGAGTACACACAGCAATGGGATCCCCCTCCAATGCCCTCTTTTTCTGTGCTGCAAAATGTAGACGTAAATGTAGATGTAAATGTAGATGTAAATGTAGATGTAAATGTAGATGTAAATGATGTTTTGCTGAACAAGTGCTTCCCCTTGCTCCTGCCTCCATTTCCTCACACAAGGAATTGCTAGTTCCACTCCATTCTTTTTTTTTTTTAAATCTTCTTCCCCACAATGTTGTAACTATTTAGAGCCAGGCGCCTTTAGGAAGATGATTTGTGACACAAAGGCTTTCATATGTATTAGAAAAATACAGGTCACTTACATGTGTGTCCTTATGTGAGTAAAGAGACTGCACACATGTGTCTCTGATGCAAAAAACTGGGAAGACTAAAACAATTAACCAAAGTTTCTAACTTTTACAGACACTCTGGCCATGACATGTAAATTCACAACTAGTACACCTTGGACTTGAATCGACTCGAACCACAAGACCTTCGCAAGAACACATCCTCAACAGCTATGACCATCCGGCCGCGCTTTACATCCACTGCCAGATTTTATTTGGAACATGCATGTCGCATGGGAACATATGGTGAATGAAACTCTACCACTGCTGGCAAAAAAAAAAAAAAAAAAAAAGAAAAAAATTACATATATCTGTATCACACTGTCTGTCTGATTTTCTTCCGAGGTAACATTTTCTTGAGTAAAAATACCAGTCAAGGCTTCAGGTGTCATAAGTATTTAAAACCTGTCACATGGTCTTCATAACCGATTTTTCATGTGAAATTTTGAACAGCCTTCAGTTATGGATCAAGTTATCAACAGTTTACTACCTTGATAGCCTGTATCTACTCCCACAGAGCCTGCATCCACTGCCTCCCCTTCCTCAACCCTTCTCCTCCTCATCGCATATGAGGAACAACACATACACTCACAATCTTGCTGAGCCTTTAAAGACAACCCGATACTGAGATTCCTATATGTGTGTGTGAGTGGAGAGTGTGCTGGGGGAAGTGGGGGTGGGTAGGAAGAATCCTGTGTGTATATTGCAGGGAATGAGAGCCTCTTGCTCTGATCTCTCTGGGCGGTTCGCTGACATTTTTTAAAGATTTGTTTAGATTTCCGCCTGCAGTCGTTTCACTTTGCAACTAGATCTCTTTAAAATGTTAAAAATGCAACTGAGAAGTTATGTATTCTCATGCACACATGTCCTCTATATCATCACTCCTTGTCCTTCAAAATCCATCCATCCTAAACAGACCCTATTGGTCAATACCATCCCAGCGCAGCATCAGGACAAACATCAAATGCATGATAAAAATCTCTTCAAAACATAGAACACAACTTCATGAATAAAGTGTGAGGCAAGCCATAAACACAACACATCCCCATGGAACTTTTAAAACACTGGCTATAAATCAATGAATTTCAGCAAAGGTCATGCACTGGGAACATCTAAGCTATAAAGGAAGAAGACAGGGCGGGACTGGTGGGAGGAGGAACATTATGAACTGATGAGAGAAATACTGCAAATCTGCCATCTTTGAGGTGCCTATGACCAATTCTGCCATACTGAAACCATACTGACACACAGGACAGGAAATAATGATGACAATAAAGAGTCCTCAAGCTTGTATGGAGACCAGTCAAACACAATATTGCCCTATAGTCAGCCAGGAAAAACATGATTCAAAGCGCAGACAACAACAGTGCTTACATTTGACATCAGCATGTGACCAGCAACCTACCCTTATCTTTTCAAACACCCACTTACTCCTATTCATGTACTGCCATATTAAAGACCAAAACACAAAGGGGGGGGGGGGGGGGGAGGAGGAGGAAGACAGAAGGGGTGGGGAGCAGTCAACAACAGACAGACAGGGGAGCCAAAGTCAACTGAAATTTCCAAATACATACAGTTCTGTACAACATGCCACATGGGTGTTGGCATGGCGAAAGTTCTCCCTTCCCCTTTTTTTTAGCCCTACCATCACCACCAAAACTCCTTTTCCCATGCCAGACATAAACCACCACTTCCACCCGTGCATCCCTTTCAGCCAAACAATGGCTGGGTCGACCGGACAGGGAGGGTTTAAAATACAGAAGGAGAGAAAGAAAAAGAAAAAAAAGTAGAGTATTCACATCTGACCTAAAAGAAAAATGCATTTCTGTCTTGTGCTTGTGTACATCCTCCAATATGGGCTATACTTTGACATTACCACAGGCATAAATAAACCACAAATTATGAAATTAAGCTCTGTAAATGAAACCGGGCACAACCATAGCATTGATTTCATAAGTCCTGTGCAAGACCCAAACAGAAAAAAGCATAGCTTCTACTGTTCATCTCACTCTGCCACATAGCATCTGTCTCTGTTGTCAACAGTCTTACTGAAAAACACAGCTTAAAGTGGCAGCAACACAGTTTTAGCACAGATCCATAGTGAAGTAGTCTCTCAACCACACATGTAGCACTGAATATTTACAAAAAATCCTTTCATCCTGTCACAAAAAAAAAGCATAAAATATGTACATCTGACCGGAACAATACATCACAATAGAGATCTAAGCAACCACTTATTCCTCCTTAACAGGCAGGTCGTCACTGTTGCTGACACATCTGTACACATTCTAAGATCATCGACACCATTGTACACACATGCGCTTTCACCAGCATCAACACTACTGTACATATAACGCTTATAATCCACTGTACATAAATGCTTTCAAGACCCAAAACACTTCTGCCCACCCCTGCTTTCACCATCATGCTTTCACTATTATGTACACACTTTCACAAGCACACACAATACCAATTCCATAACCACTAACATCCTTGGGTACACAGACTTCCAAGAGCATCAACACAAATATACACCCACATTTTCACAACCACACTTTGCTGTACAAACGCATACAGACAGCCAAAACCACAAGCAGCTCCATATACATAATTTTCACAACCACATGCACACTTCACATATTTTCAAAACAGCACAGCCATGCACACACATGAACCACCACACATGAAAGCTTTCAGGATCATATTCACGTTTGTTCCAACTGCTTTCCTGACAAGGCCATATGAACACAGACTGGACAACTACTAACCCCAGTTGACACATTTTCACAACCTGACCAAACACTGTGACAATGATGGGATCATTGCATGGTGGTTTGTACCAACACACACTTGGCCATTTCAACCACTTAACATAATCAGCACAAACTCTCGACACTGCTCGTTAATCTGCTAGGCAGATCAAAAGTACATAAATGACCCAGCACAAGCAACATGCACAACCTCCCCCCCCCTCCTCCCCCCCCCTTTCTATTTCTCTCTCTCACCACAAGTCTCACACACACAGTCAAAACAATATCTGGCCTAAATCCCACAGGTTCAAGTATGTACAGCACCCATGTATGTGACAGACCGACAGAAACTCAAAGCTGGTCATCAAGTCAACACCGACAATGCGATCACAAGGCAACAAATAAGTCTCTCACACAATTGTCGCAGTCACAAATAACATTCATAAAAGTGTGTTTGAAAATCTCAACAATAAAACTTTCTAACACATATGATGTGTACATGACATGTTGATGGATTCTCCATTCAAACATATTTGTATGACATTCTCTCTCTCTCTCTCTGATACAGTTCCAATCTACTCCCTTTCATTGGAAACAAACCACAAAAGGAGTCCAGATGGCCAAGAAATCCTTTCATGTTTTCCCAACATATCTGAAGAAACAAAAAAATCAAATAACTTTCTGCAATGCAGCCAAGTGCAAGGCCCATATAAAGAAGAGCGAAACAACAAAGCAAAGAGGGAAGGACGCATCATCACTGGGCATGCAAGCATTTATCAAAGTCACCGAGCCAATACGGATGTACAACCAGCAAGCTTCAAAAATCTCTCGCTATTATTTTAGAAACACCACAGAGAGAGACAGAGAAAGAACGAGAGAGACAGTGTGCAAAAAAAACGGGCCTCCTGTCATGAACATTGCGAAAATCATTTCACTCTTTTATCTACACTGAAGTAAGGTGTTGGAGTGGGAAGGGAGAAAGGAACGCTGCTGCTTCTGTAAAAAAATTAAAACTGCAAACATGGTTACTGAATGGAAGAGCCCCCTAGTGTATTTCATATCTTTCAGTTTCCCTTCCTTGACAGAACTGTGGCCAAAAATGAATGAAAAATTCAATATTCAGGACTCAGATTCTCAGACATTAAACTGGTCACTTTCCTTTTTTTTCTCAAATGAAAGAAAACACCACTAAATGTGATCCAGAAGAAAAAAGGGAAGATTTGTTGAAATTACCTCTTCTCCAAACGGGTATATTTACAACTCTCCTGACTGAATCAGCAATGCAAGCACATACGTAATGATTGAAAAAAAAAATGAATTGAAAAATGGTCCAAACATCTCATTCCTATTTGGGGTAATGTTCTCCACAGCACAAGATGCCTTTTTGCATCATGCTTTTTTGTTTTCTTTTAAATCACAACTAGAAGCTGAGCGAAGGGGGGGGAAAAGATAGGGATGGCAGGCCTGGAGAAGACTAGTCATTTTGTAATTTTGTCAACGGGAATGGAAGAAGAGGGGGTATTTGGAGTATGCCGTGCCTTTCTTAATTCTGTCAGTCACATACACGCTACTTCAATCCATGTCTGAAGAAAGAAAAGCCATACCCAAAACTTTAACTTAATAATGTCAGAGTGCGAGACCATTTCCTAGCACACACACTAAAGAAAGCCAACACACACACACATACACAAACCCAGTCATTCAAGAACATCTTACGGTCAATTAATGCAATCCCTAAACAAGTCCTCCAGTTTGAAACGAAAGACTTAGCAGCCATACTCCAAACTGTGTATTGTCAACGATTGTATACATTTCATGTGAAAATTTCTGACCAAATAAATCTGAAGGGGGCACAGCATGACGACTGAACAAGTACCAGCAAACAGCCATACAACATCAACAAATCAAAAAAAAGAAAAAGTCTGAAGCTGAACAGAAAATTTTCAAATTTCACGATATACGAGAGGACAATCCCCTTTCCCAACCTCTGTTCCTATCGCTGTACATCGGCAGAATTAGCTGGTTTGTTATCTAGTTTAAAAAAAGTGGACTGGAACTTGTTAAAAACATGTTTAAAAAGAAAAAGTGGACTGGAACTTGTTAAAAACATGTTTTTAAAAAGAAAACGTGTGCATCATCCTACAGGTTTCAACCCAACAGTCAAATGACTGGAAACAGTGAAGTGGGACAGGTATACAAGTATCACACGGCACAGAGAAATGGTCACTGACTGCGCTCTTTGAATCAACATTGACACCTTGATCATCTGACACACTTGCGCACACTTGTTTATATGCCTGTGCAGACACCACCACACAGAAAGAGGAACTCATGGAGGGCAAGTGATGTTTATAAAAAAAAAAAAAAAAAAAAAAAAACGAAGAGGTAAAATATCATGAATGAAAACCACACATAAATGAATAAATAGATAATGGAAGTATTCATGAAGAAAACGTGGGGAAACAAAAATAACCTTACTTCAACTTTTGACCCCTCATCTCTCAAATAAAAAAAAAAAAAACATTCTGTACAAAAAATAATGTTCACAAAGCTTACAGGTATAAAATGTCCATTGTTTGAGTGTTCCAAAGAAAAGTCTCCTTTACTTTAAGCATGAAATGTATCCAGTGAAGATGAAGGAGTTCAATGTACATGCAACTATCAACAGAGCCAATAAAACCACAGAACAGAGAGCAGCTCAAACTGTCAAAACGCTCAACATTCATGGTACGTATGATTCATACATACATACAACTCTAAAGGTGTGCCCCACAAATCAAAGGGCAGCATCCCCAACAAACACTAAAAACAGGGACATTAATTAAGTGAACAGTATGGTGACAGAGCGTATACCATGCTGCATCTTTGGTTGGATTCTGTACACTCTGCCCTTCTCAGATTTGATGCGACCGTCCTGGGCGAGCCAGGCCACGAACACCATGATGCAGTCTGCCCTTTCCATCAGTCACAGCAGTTCCAGGCAAGGTTCTCTGCCCTCCAGTCTTGACAAGCCACTTCTGATTTTGTTACTGCTTGCTCATTAAGCTGTCTTTTCTCTCTGCTGCTAGTTTGTATACATATGAACACTTCAGCTCACAACTTAATCATTTCCATTATGCCCTTGCTTGCGCACATGCACGCCACACACACACACACACACACACACACACACATGCGCAGTCACTTTGTTACAGTGAAAGAAATGGAGGTTTAGTTCTCTCCAAGAATAGCCACACAAGACAAAAAAAAAAAAAAAATTGTGAGTGAACAAGTTTTAGCTTCACACACTTGATTTTTGTGTTTTCCCCAGCATTTCCCCCCCCCCCCCCCCCCCCTTTTTTTTTTTTTTAGTAAATAGGAGTGAGGTTTTGGGTGGGGGGGGGGGGGGGGGGGGTTGAGTCAAAATTTTTCATACTGATAATACTTCAGTGTCATGTGGAAATAATTTCCATCTCACAAAAGATTTTCTTTCCACCAATTCCTTGTCAGTAATCCCAAAAGAATTTTGTTTTTGAACCGTTTTCTTTCTCATAAAAAGTATAGTTTTATGGTCAGTTAACATGTTGCACACTTCTGACTAAATATACAACCAAGACATTTCCAATGTTAAGCATTCCAATGCAAAATGCCAATCTTGCCAATTCAAGTCACACCGGTTCCATTCATTGGTGACATCAGGTCACCTATTCCCAATACAGTGTAACAAAAGAGCAAGACTCAGAGGCAGAAGATGCACACAGCCAGAGACATACGACAGGCAGCAAGAGACAGCGACACATCCAACATAAAGACGGCAACCTCGCTGATACTATTCTGCCCAGAAAGTGTGCTCCATAGACATGAAAGAGCAGTAGAGTCCAGATCCACCCACACATCCCAGTAGCAAATGCATGGAAGAACATCATGCAACTAGTATCGTTTCTTACGTTGCCTTCACAGAACCGAACTTGTGGCCAGCTCAAGTCAGTCTGCCGACTACTGATCATAGCGTAAAAATCCCATGCATGTCAGGATGTCATTGTCCACCAAGCAAACAAAAAAAAATTTCCATGCATGTCAGGATGTCACTGTCAACATTTTCTTTAAATAAAAAAAAAAAATGCATGCATGTCAACATGGAATTTTCTGCATCAAAATTTCATGTATGTTGCTAGGTAATTTACTACATCCAAATTTGACACTTGTCAACCCATAATTTTCCACATGAAAATCCTATGCATGCTTGGATGTCACTTTCCTCATAAAAATTTCATGTCTATCAGACTGTAGTTTTAATTAAAAAACAAACAAACAAACAAACTCACGTATATCATGGTGTAAATTTTCAGTCAAGGGTCATTTTCCATCTCTGCCTCCTCCCATCTACTCTCGGTCTTCTCTAGCAGAACAGTGCCTGGTCTCACGCACAATCAAACAATGATTTTTTTTTTCCTAAAAACCACTGAGCTTCCTTCACAAACACATTTTCCCAAATACTTCTTGAATGTGTCCAAGATTAACTTCATTTTACCCCTAAGATTTAGTTCCTTTGCTTAAAATCTTAAAAACCGAATTTTTCAAATGTTATTAAAATTTACTTTTATCTTTAAAACTGAACTTTTCAAATGCTATTAAAGTGTGCTTTATACATACTATTACAGTACTTCTTAACAACATAAAATAAAAATGCCTTATTTCCATCAGATGTGTATTTCCTCCTCACACAACTCAGCTCTCTTTTCCATGTTTTTTTTTTTTTCCTAAATAAATCTCAACCTCTTGTGCCACTCATAGTTGATTCTGTTGAAAATAAGATTACTGATGCAGATTAAAGTTCAAATCATTTGGTTCAAGTTTGCACATCACGAACAATCTGGTGACAGCCACACATTCTAGACCTCCTATTCACTGTCAGAAATTCAAGCCAGTTTGCTGATGGTGTTTCCATTCTAGTGATAAATTCAGTTGACTTTGCAGCACGTCATCGTTTACTTTGATTCAAGAATCACATATGTGCAGGAAATGCAGACAGGCATCAGCTTCCCACTATTCATCGGAGAATTTTGACCTTCACTGACAAATTTCATTGTTCAAATGCACTGAAAGTGTAGACCACAATATCTGAATTATTCTAAAAACACTTCATCCTGTGGAATCTTGTCAGTGAGTATTTTTCTAACAAATGCTGTACAGTCATTTCAACCAGATTCATTCCACAGCTTTACTCCACCCTGGGTAGTATTACTAAACTCTTTGGTCATTTCTTCTGTACATGTTCACACCATTTCCCGTGAATAATTTTCAATTCAATCTGTGAAGAGGACACTTCATAATGGGAATGATTTCTCTTTTTTTTTTTCCTCTAAGAAAAGTCCTTTCTGCAGGTAATTAATGCTTTACATTACCAGTTTTCTACTTAACCTTGCAATCTTTCCCACTGTACTGGATCCTTAAAATTCTGAAACTGATTTCGCTCCCTTGTTTTTTCTTTTTCTTTTTTTAAATTACTGTTTGAGAAATACTGTTTACACATATATATGAATTCAGTAACCTACTTCACTTAATATATATATATATATATATATATATATATATATATATATATATATGATTGTTTGAGAGGCTGGTATAAAAGTATTAAGCAATTTATCATCACTTACAATCATTAGTCTGACTATGCAACATAAGTATCATTTATTATCACAAAGGGCAAAACATTATCAACAAAAGTGACAAAAATGCAGCGTCAAGTGCATTTGAGTACCGATACACACAAACACCGGCCTTTTCCCAAACCACCCAATTCCTCGTCTTTCATCATACACAATTCACCCTCATCCCATTCCTTACTGGAAGAGAACTTCCAGCTCCAGCATGCGTACATTTTCTTTTAAGCCTCCTGAAGATTTCAGTCCTGGAAGTCTTTCATTATGTTAAAGCAACTGTGCGGCCAAGACGAACTCTCGGTCTCTGTATCTTTCACTGATAACAAGATAACTGTTGAAAGCAAAAGCTTTGGGATTTTTTCCTTCTGTTTGGGAAGTGGGGAGTGAGGAATGGTTTTTGTTTTTCCTCTTCAGTTTTTTTTTTTTTTTTTTTTTTTTTTTGGCCATTTCCACTGTTGCTTTCACAACTCCAACAACAGAGTCTAGCACCTCACTCCACGATCAAGTCACGTTCTTTCTTGGGGGGCAGAGTTTTCCGCGGTCTTGTGGGCGTTTTGGGAACAGCCTGCGTCTGAGCCGAACAGTCACCCCCTTCCAACTTCAGCTTGTCAGGGCTGGGCTCGAATGTGTCCCCTTTCTGCTCAAACTTATCACCATTCTGTTCTGCCTGCTTTGAACTGGTTTCCGTTCCTGGCTTGATTTCTGCCCTGGACTTGGGGCTCTGACTGCTGGTGCTGGCATCCATAATGGGCTGTTTCTTCTGGGCAAGAAGTTCCACAATATTCACCCCTCTTCGCTGCAGCTCCATCCGAAGGACAGCATTTTCATACTGCAGGTCATGGTAAAGGCTCTCGAAGTGCTGCAGCCTGGCTTTCAGTTCACACTGACGAGAAGACTTGTCATACATCTGTAACACAGCATGTGCCATTGTCACTTTTCCAGTGCTAGTTCCACTTCTGACTCTCAATCTCTAACCTCTTCCAAACACAACTTTTTTTTCTAATTCAACAAATGTTACGCTTTCTGATCACCTTGACTGACAGCAGAACTTCTTCTATTCACCCTCTACTTTTTGAAGTCCCAATTGTAACACTGATACGAACATCAAATACAGGCTATACATACTTACAAGTACACACTGTCAAATTCCTAACATTTCATTTCCTATCAACCAATCTTTCATTTCAACTAACCACTAAATTGGACAAAATCATTTCCACTAACCACTAATTGGACAAAATCATTTCCACTAACCACTAACTGGACAAAATCATTTCCACTAACCACTTATAAGACAAAAGCCTTTCCACTAACCACCAATTAGACAATAGTCTTTGAAACATAAATTTCACGTGCACAGAGTTTTAACTTCACTGTCTTTATGTTTGTTTGTTTTCAAAGCACATCTTTTTCTTTACCATGGAACTAACAAAAAACCTGTGCACAAAGTCTACCACTGGCATTAAACTGGATTCTAAATAGTTCCCGTTCAAGCTCTCCCTGATCCACACACAAACAAATCAAGCTTTCCTCTCTGTTAACCCTTACATAATACATCAAGAGATCCACACACAAACAAGTCAAGCTTTCCTCTCTGTTAACCCTTACATAACACATCAAGAGATCCACACTTCTTTTACCAGTGTTCTACTGGCTGCTCCGCGTAACCTCCTTTTTGGATAGAAAGCTGCAAAAGTAAAGATTAACAGTTTCAGTACAACTCACTCACCTCTTGTGCACTTTCACTTTGAATGGCAGCCATCTTGTGAGCAAGTGCAGCTCTTTCCTCCTGTACAGCACGCTCACGACGCTCACTGTCAAGTCTCAAGCCTGCCATCTCATTCTCCAGCGCTCGCAGATTGCGTGCCAGTCTTCGTTCGTTCTGGTTCTGTACTAATGAGACCTCCTGTTGGACAAAGTGACATGCAAATGCACATATTGGCACTGAAATTTCACAATACATCCTTGCCATCTCACTTCAAAGACTTAGTCGCAAAGTGAGACGACTGCAGGCGGAAATCTAAACAAATCTTAAATAAATCTCAGCAAACCACCCAGAGAAACAAGGACAAACGAGTCACAAGACAAAACACAACGCGTTTCGACCTCTTAGGTCTTCTTCAGGAGAGACAAAAACGAATAAAATAACATAATAATAATAATAAGTGAATTCTCGTTAGTTTATTCGTTTTTGTCTCACCTGAAGCAGACCTATGAGGAAGACCTATGAGGTTGAAATGCGTTGTGTTTTGTCTTGTGACTTGTTTGTCCACGTTTCTCTGGTCAGTTCGCTGACATTTATTTAAGATTTATTTCAAAGACTTAGTTTCTAAGACTTTTTTCTCTTTCAATGTCTTCTCTTCTACAGATTTCAGAATAGCATCAGTAACAGATTTCACTGTATACCTAAATCAAGGATTCATGTCATTATCAATGACATTTTTTTAGTGTGTATGTGCCAATTTCAACATTAAACTCACTGTGAACTCATAATTCATTGTATGGTAAAGACCTTGCATTTATGCATGCATTTGCTGGTATGCATACAAAACAGACTGTCAAGGGAGCAAGACCTCTCACAAAGGGCCTTAAGCGCCTTAGACAACAAGAATGCCGCATCGACTGATTAGCAGTAGCGCCATCACCTAGCGCACACAATCAAACTGTGTCAAGGGGACTGAAGTGGTCAGGTGATAAATGGCACCTCAGGTAGTTAGGGCCCCTCTCCAGTTTGAACTTTCCCTGATAGCGAAAGGGAAGAAAATTTATCCACTAGAACCTCGGAGTATCAATTGAGTGCTAAAGACGCTGTCGGCTGAAGTTGCTTTGTTAACAGACCTTGAAGAACTGGAGTCTTGGGCTGTTCAGACGGTATTGCTGTGGGGCACTGTGTTGATGTTTTATCAGGCTTGTTGAATGCGCGTGGACGTCTTTGTCGTAGCTTCTCTAGGATGATTACTGTGTGAAAGCGGCTCCCGAAGTCAGCGGGAATTTTCTATGTCCATTTGGTGCTAAGTGGTTGTTTGCTAAGCAGTTTGGTAGGGATGTGTGTAAATGCTGGCACGTGGAAGAATGTAGCAAGAAGGGAATTCAGTGTACTTGTGAACAAGGTGGTAGAGAAGTAACATGGACAAAGGCATGCCCAAAGGAATGTCCTTTGTGTCCATCCCTATATACACTGAGGGGAGACCACCACCAAAGGAGAGAGGAGGAGGAACACCATGAGAGAGAGAAGAGCAGGAGAGAGACAGAGAGGAGTAAGCAGGTCAGAGTACGGTTGAAAGAAATGTGGTCTGGGTTGACAGAAGTGACAGTCCTGTCTTAGGTGTAAAAGACAAGCTGAGAAAGACGAAGTTTGAAACCTAGAGGTGGGTGAAAGAGACAAAGAAGATGATGTCTATGTCGAGTTCCCAGAGATGACCACGGAGACTCAGTCCTGAAACCTGGTGCCGGTCAATCAAAGGCGTCACCATCATCCAGTGCTGAAGAAAAAACTTAAAGAGACTTGTTCAAGAACTGTGGCGTGGTGTGCAAGTGTGTGTGTGTGTGTGGAAACCTGGCGTGGAACGTGGCCAGATATGAAGCCATTTTATTGTAACCTGGAATTAAGAAGTATTGAT
Source organism: Conus betulinus (assembly GCA_016801955.1). Taxonomy (NCBI): domain Eukaryota; kingdom Metazoa; phylum Mollusca; class Gastropoda; order Neogastropoda; family Conidae; genus Conus; species Conus betulinus. Next base: position 130,915 of record JADBJO010003620.1, on the reverse strand, counting down.
CTTTTCTGTTTTGATTATTCCATTTATTCCAGAAACGAATGCGTGACAGCTCTTTCCCAGGGAGAGGTGAGTGGTTGGTGCGTGCATGAGTGCATATACGAGTGTATACGCGAGTGCAGAGATAACCTTGGTGTGTTTGTGCTGACTAATACATCAATGTAGGTCACATAGCAATACCATCCTGGACATGACACCTACAACCATCCCTACTGCATACATTTAAAACCATGTATTCCCGCTCGCCACCTCTACAATATGCATGCATGAAATGAAAATGCCTACACTGACAGGTGTAGATTATGGTACACACAGACACACACAAACCAGCCATTTTCAAAACATCATCTCCTTCAGGAACTCGTACACACACATACACACACACACACTGTACACCATCATTCACACCATCGTTCTTATTCACGATATATAACCCCCTCCTCCTCTCTCCCGGAATCTACCCTACTTCACCACCACAAATAAACCCTGTACACATCTTGTACCAAAAGAAAAAATTAATTCAACATTTCTACAACACATTTTTCATATCAATCAAATATCAACCATATTAATATCATACAAAAAGACCTTTCACTCCTATCAAAGCACAATATTCATCCCCAAACCCTACCTGCATCAACCACAGTACACCATACAAAAAGACCACTCACCCTCACCAGAGCACATTTTTTGCTCCAAATCTGCCCTGATCAACCATAATAATACACAAAGAGTTCTCACACTCCTTACAGCGGATTTTGCTACACTAAATTAACCATAATGCACACAAAACAATCCCTCACCCTTTTCAGAGATCATCCTAATTCCTCTTAATCTGCCCTGAATCAGCCATCACACTCTTCCAAAAGTCTCACTCATAATTATGCATAAATGAAACACCAACATTCAACTCTGATGCATAAACATATCACTCTGTGTGTCACTGCGGTGTACATTGTTTTTCATACTGAAGGCGCTGCCCTGCTAGTCATGTCCCACTGTAATAAGCATAGCAAATGGCACAATGGGTAAGGGCCAGAGTTAATCCCCTTCTCTGCCCATGACCAAGAGCACATGCAGTCTCAAGTCAATTGTACTCCTCCAGTGGCTCCAAAAAGAAAAACGCAAGCGAATGAGGCTGTAGGAAATGAACCAGGGACTGAAGAGAGTCCACACATATCCTAAACTATGTCTGTACACCCAACACTGACCACGTTAAAACAGCCATGACCTGTGGATGCCTCCCCTCCCATGTTCCTCTCTGGTTTCACCAAAACTGGAATAAGCACCTCCCCACCCCACATCCCACTCCACCCTTCTCACCTAGAATACGACCTTTAAAAATTGTGGTCAAAAGGTCATGACAACTCTCAGAATTTCCTATGCAGCTGGAATAGCATGACACAACTGGAAGAGCTCCCTCACCCTCTTCAGAGCGCGCTTTTCACGGCACAGGCAGTGCACCAGCTCCTCCTGGCGTGCCCGCGCAGCTTGAGTAGTCATGCAGGAAGGAGTCTCTGCCTTCCTTGGTGTTGGGCACTTTGCCGTCCAGAGCCTGGTGAATCATGGACAGCTCCTGTTCCAGTGTGCTCTCAAACACTGGAGAGTCACTAAAGCGAGGTTCTTCCCGACCTGCCAGTGCAACAGACACAACGGGATTTGTTTCTTTGGGTTTTTTTTTTTTTTTTTTAGATTGTGATGCTTAAATTGCGAGTCAGTGAGAGACAGAGAGAGATAGACAGAGAGAGAGAGAGAGAGTGTGTTTGTGTGTGTTAAATTAGTTTGACACTTATATTTTAAGTTGATGCAAATATAAGGGCTGCTGTGTGTGTGTGTACTTGCTGCTGAGTGCTAAATGAGCCTATTCACACTCATAAGCGCCATGCTCATGAGCTGCAGCAAAAAAAAAAAAAATCATCATCTTAATATCATCATCATCAATGAATACTAACAGATAAATAGAAATACTCTGTACGTATGTTCCTACAAACATGTAACAATGCGAGTCTGTTAATGACAGGAAGGAAGGCACAGACATGTTTAACAAACTGCGTGTTTTCTTGGATTCCCTCTGACACTGGATCTGCACTGCGTGACCAACATTTAATACAGAGATGAGCTCTCAATGGGATGAGGACATGGTAGTGTTAAGAGAAAGGACACGGGATGCAAGAGGGAGCAGAGGAAATGCATGACTATGTTTCAGACATGACAGGTATGGGAGCCTGAAATGTACTTTTGCATATGTGAATGACGCTCGCCATGCATGTATGACTACTTCACTCACTATCTAGAGGAGAGCTCTGACCCACACTGGAATCATCAGTATCGGTGGGCAAATCATACTCCCGGTATTCTCGACTGCTCTCCATAGCAACAGGAAGGGAGGAGGGCCCGCTGGGTTGGACGACGACTTTGGGGCTCCTCCTTGATCTTGGTCTTGACCGTGAGCTCCTGCGGCTGCTGCTCCTCCTCTTCCTCCTGCTTCTCTTCTTCATCATCACCCACCTTTGTTTTGCTTTGGGCTGAAGGCGCCAGAGAGACGTTAGGGGTGAAGTGGCGTTCATATCTGTTGTGAATATAAAAAGGAATGATTCAAAATTTTACAACAGATTCCACATGATGATTTTCCTTCCTTGACAATGGACATTTTTGTTGTCACCTACAGACAGCACATCACCAAAACGTTAAAGCACAATGAATTTTCAAAATTTCTCTCTCTCTCTCTCTCTCTCTTTCGTCTATGACTGTCTTTTTGTCTGTACCAGTTTTCTCCTGCTCTCTGTTCAAAATTCCCCCTTTCACACTGTTGAAATATAAACACGTAGTCTCTAGATTTCATGTCAGGACACAGCATGTGATCACTGATTTTTAGTTGCTTCTCTTTATATCTATACTTAGCTTACTACAGATCTAAAGAACAAAATCACACACACACACACACACACACACACACACACACACACACACACACACACACACACACAAGCATACACCCCTCTCTCATGAGCCATACTCACCCTCCACCTTCCTTGAACAGTCAATCATTATCATGGATCAGTGTACATCAAGACCACACATTCCACCCACCTCTGTGACTCTGAGTATGGGATGACTCGCTCTGGGTTCAGCAAGACTGGAGGCCCAGAATGCAGGTACGTAGGTGCTCTGTTTTCAAAAACAAAAAATAAAAGTTTTGATTCAGATTTTACATAAAGATGCTCAAAACTGAACTCTGGAAAATACATTAGATTGCCAAATAAAAAAAAATCTCAAAGTGAACACACACACACACACACACACACACACACACACACACACACACATAATCACACAAAATCACATACACAATCTCTCTCTCTCTCTCTCTCCCCCCTCCCTCCCTCCCTCTCAAATAAGACATACTCCAAGAAAGAGGGAGAGAGGGAGGGGGTCCGGGGAGGGTGGGGGCGGGCGGATTAAGATCTCAGTGAACAAAAAAGGCAGACTCACAGCAAAAGAAGCCAAGTCAAGCACACGCATACCACTCACATTTCTCACTCTGTTTCATTCTTATGTTATCCAGTGCCTTCACATAATGCTGGCCACAGATGTAAGCAAAGGCTTGACATGACCCTGGGCACTGATATAACCAAACATGCAGCCAGCCTTTCTTGACCCTCCTTTCACTCCCAATGTGTATTCAAAGAAAATATTCAACAGGAACTGGGCCAGGTTACACAGCTAGTCAGTAGTCTTGATGCTGGCAGCTCCTCCATGAAAGTAAAAGACAGAGGGACAGACAAAAAGTGAGAGAGAGAGAGAGAGAGAGAGAGAGAGAGAGAGAGAGAGAGAGAGATGTGTGTGTATGTGTGCGTGTCTGTGTGTGTGTCTGTGTGTGCCATGATGTGTATGTATGCCAGCCTGCAGATGTCAGAGGGCTTTGCATGTGTGTGTATCGTGTATGTGCTGTGGCTGTCAGACCACTTGGCAGGTAACATGTGCTGTATACATAATCATAATGGAACACTGGGAAGAAGGGGAGGGAATGAAGGTAGGGGGAGAGAGGGGACATTGTGAATAGGGAAGGGGGAACAGAGGGGGGACAGAAGAGGCTAGGGAGGGATTTACTTCATCTCATATCTCCACAGCAAAAAAAAAAAAAAGCACCGCCGCACGAAATTAACTCCCTGCTTTTTCTTACGTCACTGCATAAATCAATGTCAAAGACACATCCCTCAACCTGACATATCAGCATATATGCATGCTGGCACACATGCATGCACGCACGCACACACACACACAAACACACACACACACACTCACACACATACAGAGCAAGAGAAAAGAGAGTCCATCATACAGACTAACACTGTAACAGCTAATCCTCTCTCTCTGAATTGTAAACTGTACATCCTAATCCATACACACTGACTTAGCCCTCGATCAGCAATGCATCTGTTCAGCATAAAGGGAAAAGAATATTAAACAATACTCCCACACTAGGAGAATTCTTGAATTTTAAAGCCTTTCCTTTTCAACAGGATGGGAAACACAAAAAAATTCTGCTTCAACTCTTCAGTTTCATGTGTGTGTCATCAATGTCAAGAATCATGTTCTTCATGCAGTGTATTCAGCATATATACCAGTGTCATTGATCTATTTTAAGTGTATAATTATGTTGATGGTGTGTAAGGAAGTGTGTGTGTGTGTGTGTGTGTGTGTGTAAGAATGTATGTGCATGTGTGTATCCATGCATGCCTTTTGGATGTCAATTCACTTAGCAGGTAGTGTGCTGTGTACATAATCATACTACAGCATAAGGAGGGGGGAGGGGCAGGTCTGGATGAGAGGAAAAGATGAGACCAGGTGGAAGGTAACTGGTGAACAGTAGTTACTAGTTGGCACCTTCAATGCACCACACAAAACTCCTTTCTCTTTTTTCAAGTGACTGTGTTCATCAATGATAAAGGTATATAACCCTCATCCTGATCTAACATACAAATCCCTAAACCTGAAATTTCACACATACACACAGGCAGACACATTCTCTCTCTCTCTCTCTCTCTCTCTCTCTCTCTCTCTCTCTCTCTCTCTCTCTCTCTCTCTCTCTCTCACACACACACACACACACACTCATACTCACTCACACACACACATAAAAGATACCAAAATGCAGAGGTGTGGGTGTACTGTTTGTATGCAAATGTGCTTGTGTGCATATGTACATGTATACATGTGTGCTTGTGTGTGTGTGTGGGTGAGTGTGCATGTACCAGTTAATAAATGATTACTAAACTACTCAAATAATCATAACTAGACTATTCATCAATGCCTTGCCTCCTGCCAAAAAAAAGATTTCTTTTAAAGATGTGGAATACAGAGGCTCAATGGTTATGAATGAAATGACAGCAGACACACCACAAGGTTATTAAATGTCTCACAAAACAACAATACAGAAGTACACTGATTTCTCCATAAAGTATTACTGACAACACATTTGCAAATCTGGGAGAAAGTGGGAGGAGGAGGAGGGGGAGTGGTGATGAAGGGGATGGGAGCAAGGTTGGGGGTGGGTGGTATATGGAGCAGACATACAACAAGAACAGACATATAACAAAGTCCAACCCTGTTGTGTCTAGATGTCTCTCCCATCAGAAGGTCAAGGTCTCAACTGATAATATCGAAAGCTGTTTGGGGTTATACTTCAAAATGATAACTAACATAACATTTATATTTCATGCCAAAAACTTGCAACAGCAAGAAGACTTTCCCATCGTTTGGGTTCCAAAACCTGGCTTCCATTCATTCTAGTTTGGGATTACAGCACTTGTTTCTGCTCAAAAGGAGAGTGCTGGTGGCAGGTGCCCTGGACTTTCTGTCTCTGGAATGACTTGACAATGAAAATGCAAAAAGTACGCACACTTTCCAGTTTTATGCAAAAAAAAAAAGAAAAAAAAGAAAAAAAAAAAGGTTAATTAAATCCTTACATTATAGGTTGTATACCATTACAACACTTCAGGATAATACACCATTCACGAGAGAGATAGGTTTGCAGAACTATGAGCTCATTTAAAGTGCTTAAAATTTCTGTATGTCTATCCCTCCTGTCCTATGGATCCTCAGCCTTCTGTGCTTGTCATCTACCTTATCTCAACTGCCAGACTCATTCCTTTCTGCATCTATCCCATATTCAGTTTCTCCACAGTTCTCTCTTCCCTTCCCTCCACTGCTCCCTTTGTTCTTCACATCTGGCAGGCTTACAACCCCATTTCTTGGAGCGGCCATTTCAATATTATAATGGTTCAGTTACAGTCATGTTGTTTATTCAACTATTTCATAAACATACATTCTAACTATAATTACAACCCATGCTTGTGACTGCTGTGGCTGTCTGACAGTCTTTGATTCATCAGCTGATTTTGCCATTTAAATACATTGTCAATTCTGTGGCTAAATTATTCACTTAGAATCAACTGATTACGTTGCTTTCATTACTATGTTTTTCTGTCTATAACCATCTTCCTCTACTTTCAAACTGTGTTTTATTTTGAACCAAAATCCCCAGCCAGCGCTTATGTGGTCAGACCTTCGTCTTAACAGGTCTTTTATTTTTCACTTAAATCTCCATAAAAACATATCATGAATAAATCATTTCAAAGATATCAAATTTGGTATGTGTAATGAAAGCTACCTGGTTTTTGACAAGCTCATTGGCTCCCATATATCAGCCTGAAAAGATAGCTCCCAGGCCACCTATTTGTGATCATGTGCTACCCAACCTTCATCCCTCCCCCTTCCTCAACTTGTGAGGAGATAGTTGGGGTAGAGCATTTTTTTTATCAAACAGCCAGACCCCATGTCTGCACCTGTGAAGATAACCTGGCTTTTCAGGTGTGTGTGTTCAACCTCACTCCCTTACCTTCCACTGGACTTGGGACCTGACCTGTTTACTGAGGGCTGTTTTATACTGAGGTTGGGAAGGTGGAAGTTTCCCAAGCGAGACTGGGCTGTGGAGAGTTTTCTCTTTGTTGGCTGGATGGTAGGTGGGTTGGTTGGTTGCTTGCTTGCTTTCTTTTCTGTGCTCGCAAGTCTCTTTTGTTTAGTTTATTCCTGTTTCTTTTTAAGGTTCAATATTCCCTTTTCATAACCATTTCCTTCTTTCACACACCATCCCTCTGACCAACCCCTCCCCTTGCAAACCATTTCTGACCATCTCCACCTCCAGTAAAAGTAAGATTTTTTTTTCAAAGCTGTGTCAAATTTTCTTCTTATTCTAGTTCATACTGTAAACAGTGGTGTTTCTTTTTTTCTATTTTCTTTTAATTAAACTCAATACTGTGTGCATTCTATTTATTCCTTCCTCTTGCTCTGTGTACTTTGATGTGCGTGCGTGCGTGCGTGCGTGTGTGTGTGCGTAACTTGTAAGTGTAACACACACTCTCTCTCTCGTCTCATTCAGGCCAGAGGACAGTGCCTTGCTTGTGACATGAAACAGCAGCCTGCTTGTCCTCATTTCTCCTCTCCTCCTTGACCTGATCCTGGGTTACACTGTACTCAGCTGTGACATGAACTTGAGTCACTTCATCCTAATAAATATACCTCAAACTGTCAATCCCTCCTCAAACTTTCACCCCAACTTCTGAGGTGAAGAGCTCACCTGGGTCCTCTCTGATATCATTCTGAAACTGGCAGTGAATGATGCTGAAGCTTGGTGATTTCTTCCAAGGACCTGTATCATTTGTCTCTGACACTCAAACGAAAATAATGTTGCCTCCCAAAGCTTGGAATGCATGAATACACAACAAAGGCTGGAAGCAGCTACATCCGCCCTATCTGTGCTAACCTAGCTCTTTTCACAGTGTAATGATGGGTTATCACACTGTGGCAAGGATGCTGACAAAAAAAAACATGTCATTTGATCCCTCCTTGCAGATCCCTATTTCCATATATAACACTAACAGGAACAGATGATGAAAAAAAAAAACCAAGAACAAACAGAAGTTCCAAAGAATTTTGTGGAACACACTGTATTCTTACATTTATAATTATGTGATATTCCACAGATATACATGGATACACTTTTGTACACTCACATCATTACAGCCACCATGATAATGACCGATGTAGAATCACAAAATGCACATGTATAGATTGTGCACGAATGACAGTTCCCCCACTCTGCCCTTGTATTAGCTGCAAACATGGCTACTGTTCATCAAATCTCCTGAAGGTCTCACAGTTCGATTTCTCTTCTCTGGTTTTTGTTGGTTATTTTTGTTTGTTTGTTTTGTTTTGTTTCCCTTTAAGAGGTTGGGATTTGCCATCCAACTTTCATCAGTCTTGCACATCTGCACTAGTTTTTTCAATGCACCTACCCTTCTCTGATCAGGTGGGGCTGTATGGCCAGCAGTTTGCCTCCTTTCAGGCCCGCCGACAGCGGAGAGGGAGTCCAGGGAGTGAAGGCTGATGTGTCTCCCCCTGTTTGCTGCTGAGGTAGCCTCACCCCACGCTATCACATCCTGGGCAATGCTGCTTCCGTCTTGGCCCGTTTCTGCTCTCACAACCTTCTCGTTCGGACTCTGAAAAGGAAAAAAAAAAAACGTAACACTTAAACACTGAACCATACAAATGATTTATCACGACAGACTGTTGGTGTCATTTTCCTCACAGAAAAGGGTTTTTCCTTCTTGAATAATATGAGAAGAGGTCTAAAATCTTTATTTGCATTAAATTATATCAATCCAAAAGGAGACCAAAAAATATCTGTACCTAAGTAAAAGGAATGGAATAAGTTAAAAGATCTAGCTATGGCAATGAACTAGTCAGGTAGGGATATTCAGCAGTAAAGCTTAGCATTTCTCTTCTATGGAAACAATACTGACTGCAGCAGAATATGAACAACTTTGATAAGGCCAGGACAGGGCAAGAACTAAAACAAAGTTTGCAAATCATACTAATATCTTCGATTTCAACTAAGCAGTAATCAAAGAAATGTCTTTTATTTTCATTTAGTCATTAAAAAGGCAAAGAAGGAAAGAGAAAAGAGATGAAAAACGGAGGGAGACTGACAAACCAACAAGGAGTGGCCAAGACAGACAGGCAAATACTGAGACATAGAGAGTGAGATATGAGAAAGACGAGATAGAAGAATGAAGAAAGTGTGCAAGACATACTGGCAGAGAGAGAGACAGAGACAAAGAGATACAGACAGACAGACAGCAAGAGCGAGAGAGACTGAGAGAGAGAAAAGAAGTGTTGGTCAGTGTTGGTCACCAGGCCATGAGCTAAGATTAACCTAAGACATGTAATCCCTAACCAATGTCAAGAGATTTAAGCATTTCTCACACTGAATGACATAATCATTAGTATATACAACTGTAAGGTTCACAAAATGTGGTTACATGAGAGAACTATAGATTTTATAGCTTCAAGGTTTCAATTAACACTAAAACAGCCAACTAAGAATATTTTTGGTCATTTATTAAAAAATCATTTCAATTGTGTTTGTTTTTATCATACTGTGTAAGGCTCTGTGTGTGTGTGTGTGTGTGTGTGTGTGTGTGTGTGTGTGTGTGTGTGTGTGTATATGCATGAGGGGGAAGGGGGGGCGAAGAGAGAGAGTGTGAGAGCATATATGTATGTCTATGCGCATGCATGTGTGTGTGTGTTTGTTTCTTTGCAAGAGAAGAGAGAGAGTGTGTGAGAGCATATATGTATGTCTATGCGCATGCATGTGTGTGTGTGTTTGTTTCTTTGCAAGTGTGTGTGTGTGTGTGTGGGCATGGCATGAGAGAGTGAGGGAGAGAGACACACAGAGAGATAGAAAATTTGTGTATAGTGCTAATGCAGCATAAACACATCCAAACATGTGCACACATGCAGGTGTGTGTGTTCGTGCGTGTGTGTGTGTGTGTGTGTGTGTGTGGGGGGGGGGGGGGGGGGGGGGGGGGGGGGGGGGGGGGGGGGGGGGGGGGGGGCATCAGGAGGACTGAAAATAGAGGAGGGTACAAGTATGTGTGTACGCAACTACATACATGTGAAGATCTGCAAGTCATTTCTCTCATATGTTAATCTTCTTACCGGAGTCGTATTAAAATGAACCCAGTTATAATGCTTTAAAAAAAAAAAAAAGGGGGGGGTGGGATGGGGGAGAAAAAAATGTACGAAAAAATGTACTAGGTTAATCGGCTTCCCTAAACTCTTAGCTCAAACTAAGCTGCTTATGCACAGACCTCTGCTCTGACCAATGCCATTTCTCTGCCAGATGAAACCCAAATCCACTGCCTTCCTTTATACAACCTATAACTTTTTAAAACAACACCAAAAAGAAAATGCTTGGTATAAAATCATACTTCTACTAAGCATTTACCTTCAGAAAACATAAAACAAAGTATACCCTAGTACATATACAACGTATAAAACACATGCACATCCGCACATGAGTATGCGCGTGCACACACACACACACACACACACACACACACACACACACACGCATGCAACGAGAAAAAAAACCCTTAATTACACGTGTAGTGTGAAATAACCAACTGATTTTTTTTTTTTTCATTCTTAAATATGAAGCAAGTATGTAGCAGCAATCAATGCTGCAAAACTTAGTTCTCACTGACACTGTACATAATTATGATCTACCTGAGGAAAAATTCTTCCAACCAATAAAGACTATCCACAAGACCTGAACTTAAAATGAGCTAATTACTTGGAAGATGGAGAGTCCTGCCCAATGTGACAAAGTTCAATATTGAAGGCACTTATTTCCTCCCTCACATTAAAGCTGTTCCGTCCATCCCCTTCCCAAGATCAAAGTGATGATGGCACTTAACTTCAGAGAGACTTGTGTCTTCTCACTTGATTTAATTTTCTCGTCCAAGATAAAGAGATCCACCATTTTCTTTCTTTCTTTCCCCCTTCGATCCCACCTTCACATACAATTCTGAATATTATATCACCACCTTCAACCTGACTGCTTGCTTCATTTAAACAACAAATATTCCCTTTACCTATCTACTATTAGATTGTGGAGTAAGGTGCAACAGACATATGGGAGTGAAAATAGTCACTCTTTTGACAAACTTTTTTTTGGGGGTAATTGTCATACTAGCAAAAGGTGTTCAGTCACACAAGGTTCAGAATCATTCCAAGCCTCTTAGCACACAATCAGATACATCTTGTAGTTGTAGAAAGAAAAAATTTTTTCTTCACAATATTATTGAGGGATATATCAAAAAAAAAATGTCCAACACACCACCCCCACCACCTCATCTCACCATCAATCAATCAATCTCCTCCCCCCTTTCTCTCTCTCCCACGCGTGCATACACACACATGGCAATGAGAACCAAGCAGAGTGAATCGTATGTCTTGTCTGTTTCCAAACCTTAGCCAGTGCAGCTGGTCAAGACTACGCGCTTCGACCACGAGAACCGATACTTTTGCCAAAGGTCGCGATGTAGGGAGCGATTAGCGGCGTTCCCAAACGAGTCGGTCCACCGGTGGCTTAGGTCGCCCCCACCTTTCCTTTGTTGTGCTGCCGACCCCCCACCCAGACATGACCTTCACTTCCAAAAAAAGCCACCAAGGGTCACGCTGGTGCTCTCGCAGACGGCTCGAGGTCACGACACACACACTGCCACGGCGAAGGACGAAGGGGGGAGAGAGAGGGGGGGGCACGCGGATTGGAAATATGGAGAGGGGTGGGTACGTGGGTGGGGGTGTTCCACGCGTGCTGTGGGGAGCTTTTGAATCGTGCACTCCGCCTCCTGGCCCTGAAGCCATCTGCCATTAATTCTGCCGACTAGCGAAGGAGAGGGGGAGGGAGGAGGGGGAATGAAGTCAGAGCCTGAAACAAAAGACCTGGAACAAGCGCTTGGTGCTTGCGTGATCGGCGGGTCCGATAATGGCAATTGGGGAGTCTGGCTGGCCACGCTGACGTTGTGCCGTTGAGCCATTCCGTTCTAAGACCCAGGGATCCGAACGACGTTGTCATTGTGAAAACGTGATCAGTTTTTCTTCGATCGGGCAGCATTAAGTTCAATCAAGATTGAACGCCCCTACCCACACACACACACACACACACACACACACACACACACACCCTCTCTCTCTCTCTGCTCCACCCCCTTCCCCTCCCCTCCCCCCCTTCCTTCAAATCAAGGCAGGAAGATCGTGACAACGCTGGCATTAGGTCTCAACAAATGCATTTTAATAACATCACGCTGACCTAGTCTTTTCCCTTTCATTATAATTAATGCACATTTGACAACTGAGTCATGTCATGTACAATTGAACAATTCGTCAAAAATCCTCGCTCACTGATAAACTCGGACAAACTTGCCAACCTGCGGAGGAACATCCTTTCACGTCTTTGCAATATATTCCGTAAAATTTTTGGTCAAGATGATTCTAGAACATGCATCTACTGATCTACTTATTTCTCTGCCTTCCAGTTTTCTCTTCATATCCCATACTACTCGAGTACTTCTTGTAATTGTATATTCTGAAATGGACTGAAATGGCAGTTAAGCACTGGCAGACATCGTATGCGTGGGCGGGTAGGCACACACACTGACAGCAGGTATCTTGCGAAACAAGGGTGGTGAGTGGTGGGGACACAAAGGCACGGGCACAGGCAAGTAGTCCAGAGTTGTCCATCACTCGGGGTCCTGGACGATTCGCCTCACCATATTTTACCAGTGACAATCTCGACGTTTCTTCCCCCCTCCCTTCCCTATTCCCGTTTCCTCTTGACAGCGCTAAACGAGCCATAAAAACCGTCTGGTCAGTCCATCATTGCTTCCCCTGAGGGCCTGTGAACATCTTCACACGTGTGTCCGACTTATCGTTCGTGCTCTCCTCACTCCTCTCCGTGTTTCCACACACCCTTCACTTCCTCCTGATTGATATAACACCTTCCACGCTTTCAATAATTTTAAGATCTCCACCCTGCCCCCTGCCACCAGCCCCCCATCCCCCCCCCCCTCTCTCTCTCTCTCTAGCGCACGTAAGCAAGCACACACACACTCTCTCTCTCTCTCTCTCTCTCTCTCTCTCTCTCTCTCTCTCTCTCTCACGAACACACACACACTCCAGTTTGACCTCTTAAATAAATCTGGGAAACTGGCAACGTCTGCCCTCCCCTCGCACCCCCCCCCCCCCCCCCCCCCCCCCCCCTTTCCCTAACACGCTTAAATTTCCCCGCCTTCTTTCCCGCAATGCAAGAGTGGCAAGATGGGGTTGGATAGGGGACGGGAGTAAGGGATAAGTAGGTATTTTGTGGTGTCTGGGAGCCCATCTTCGAGTTGACTTCAACAACCGTTAAATTAACGCGTTGTGTCACTCTCACCAAGATCACGTCAGGAAGTGTGTGTGTGTGTGTGTGTGTGTGTGTGTGTGTGTGTGTGTGTGTGTGTGTGTGTGCGCGCGCGCGCGCGCGCGCGCGCGCGAGCGCGCGCGCGTGTGTGTGTGTGAATAACATAGAATTTTTTCTTCTTTTTTTTTAAGGACAGACAGACTGGGGGAACAAGCACTTGCACGTGATTTCTTCAACCATATAGACGTTTTACCCTTTAAGACTGCGACCAATGAACCGTAGCAGACCACGCACGCGGTTTTTTTAACGAACGTCATATTTATTTACAGAGGTATATGCACTGTTGTTGTTGATGATGATTATGAGTACAGACAGACAGACAGGCAGACAGCGGCGAGGTTTAAAAGGGAGATGATCGGAATGGAGAAAGGCTGAAGGAGAGGAGGAAGCACACAGACCGAACTCCCCACACACCCAACCTCCCACCCCTCCCCTCAAAACCTTTTATCATAGGCAGAAACAAAAAAAACGCTACAGCTAGTATTAGTTTATACATGTCTGGACGGCTGACGAAGCGTCTGTCTCGTGTCGTTTGTTTTATCAGATAAAGCGTCAGTGAAATCAACAGCCTACTGTTTCTTCATCATCCAGTCCACACCTCTAGGCTGAAAGCGCTGGACTAGACGTATACAATGATACATGTCCCAGGTGTGACGGTCACAAGACCCCTGGCGTAACTACGACCAAAGATAGTACGCTACGACATAGCTAACAAGACAGATCTGCTCGGGTTACCAGGGAGTGGACTCTTACACAACAAGGCAACTGAAGATTTCACATCCCTCCAACCACCAACATTAACATGCTGCTTCTCTCTGCATCATAGTACGCCATTTCTCAACTCTATGTTCCACTATGTCTACGCTCCATAATGTCTCTGTTCAATATATGTCTAAGAACATCATTCTATGTCAACAAGAATGCCAGCACGGCAGCAGTAATGATAACGTGAGCAACGTGTCAATAATGCACTAGTATAAGCAGACGGACACCTCTCCTTATGGGGAGAAACTATTGAAAAGTCAACAGACACACAGACTGACAGAGAGGGACAAAGAGTGAGCGGTCAGACCGAATGAAAGAGTATGCACAAGGTCAAGGCTTCGACATCAGTCACGAGGCCTCCTTTCAATTTCTATTCATGTGTTTAAAAAAAAAAAAAAAAAAAAAAAATAATGGGAAAAAAATCGAGTAACGATGGGGGGGGGCGCATGGGTGGAGGAGGGAGCGAAGAATCGGTGCTGTCAAAAGCAAGTTGCGCTCTCTTCGCTAAAAAGTTTCTGTACTGTATGTAATGACAGCGTGCAAACTGATGAGGCCAAACGGAAACCTAAGACCCTCTGCTGAGAGGTCTGTTCACAGAGGACTGCACGCTGGGTATGGCAGGACCCACATGCTGACAGATGAGGCACACGCTCTGGAGTCTTGCCTCTTGGTTCTCTCCTCGGGGAGGCCAGACACACGAGGGATTTTTTTTCTTGGAAGCTCGCATGTCAAGCCCTGGCAGGCAGACTGCTGTAGACCGCTTTATTGATCGGACTGGGACTCAGGATACATGGCAGCCCTCAACAACCACCCAGGCCCTTTCCTTGCTCACCCCAACGCATACACATACCCTTCCTCCATATTACCCCCCCCCCCCCCCCCCCCCCCAGCGCTAAGTAACAAAATGAACGTTAAGGCTCCAAATGCTCGTCACACTGTTCATGCTTTGTAAATGACGAGGCCTTGAAAAGACGAATGGGAATTGGAACTGGGGGGGGGGGGGGGGGGGTATGGAAGAAAAGGCCAGCAAAAGGACGAGAATCAGTGAAGAGGCTGGGGTGCCGAGGTGGTGGTACACAACGAAGGTGTTTGGGAGGGGGGGAGGGGGGTAAAACAGTCCCTTATTAAGATAAACTGATGCTGCTGGGAAACTGGATGGACAGAAAGAATCCCTTGATCGTTCCCTTCCGCCATCCGACAGCGTGAAGACGCGCATATACGCGCTTTCCAAAACAATGTGCTTGTGTGCGGTACTGCAAGGGGGCAGGTCGATCCAGAGGAAGGACATGGGAGAGAAAATGGGTGGTTGGTTGCGCGACATTGATTGCTTGCTCATATGTACAAGGTTTTCGTGAAACGCATTGTTCACGAAGAGAGAGAGAGAGAGAGAGAGAGAGAGAGAGAGAGAGAGAGAGAGAGAGAGAGAGACTGATTCTCAAACTGCTGGCTGCATCGTGTAAAATCGATCGTTTGTTGTTATGCCAGCATGATGAGATTATTCTACGGCAATGAAGACAATGGCTGGCATTACACATTACGGCAGATTCCGTGTAAAATCCTGTTCAAAGATGTTCAACTAGATACGATTTTTTTAGTTTTTGAAAGAGTAAAAAAAAATCTTCCATCTGATATAAGCGATTTCAGTGTGCTGAAATTAAAAGATCTCTCTCTCTCTCTCTCTCTCTCTCTCTCTCTCTCTCTCTCTCTCTCTCTCTCTCTCTCAAACAACTGTGTAAGAAACTGACTTCGACGAGGTAAGGAGTACCTAGAGATCCCCAAGACAC
>JADBJO010003620.1:100000-110000 GCA_016801955.1 Conus betulinus | reverse complement strand
GCACCAGACATTCTGCTGTCAGAAAAGAAAAAAAAAAAAGAAACAATACAACACAAAAGCATTTAAACAACAGGAAGCACCCATTTTCTATGGTTAAATTTACTCATCAGTTTGGGAGGGGGGAAAAAAAAAAAAAGAGGAGGGGAAGGGTGTGTGTTAGGAAAAAAAAATTCTAAATTTTCAAGACACTAGAAGTACTGACTTTATGAAAGCAAAACACAGGTAGAAGAACAACCCACAAAAGCTATGGACAACAATAATGAAAGAGAAGTAATAAAAAAAATCAGGAAAGAAATATGGAAATCAAAAGAGAGATCAATGGAAAAGGGGCAATCACTAGTCTGAAAATTTCCTGTCAACAGAATAGTAGTTGAGTGAGAAAAAGCAGCACCCAGCACTCCTATGGGTAAAGATGTCAAACTTTCTCGAACACAGGTGTTCAAACACTATCAAAAAAAACGAACCAGCTTCAGCCAGTGTCAACCTATCTGCTGTGGTAATAAGACAAACATTAATAACTAAGCATCCAGTCTGACAAATCATCAAGACAGCAGTGGCAAATGACCAATTTCTCAAATCATGAAACATGTGCTGCTGGACAAGCTACACTATAGGTACATTACGCTCCCTAACTATGGATGTACATGTGTACACATTCCCATCCTGCATAAACTTAAAGTGGCATATGTTACCCTGGCTTATCTTTATGGCGGGAAAAATGTGGAACACTCACAAGCTATACTTCTGCATGCCCCACAAAGAATTTGCACGTTATGCTACTTCCACTGTTCTGTCATGCTTCTGAGTGTTATACGAAAAGAAACTATACAGATGTGAGAAGGAATCATTTAAAGTTCTTTTTTTACTGGTGAGAGAAATGTGTGTGTGTGTGTGTGTGTGTGTGTGTGTGTGTGTGTGTGTGTGTGTGTGTGTGTGGTGTGTGTGTTTCCAGTTACCATCCATAACTTTCCGCAACAGTGACAAAGCCGTCAAAAAACACTTCCAAAAGTGAAAACGGCCACTTTACATTGATACCTGTCAGCTACACATCTGAGACAATGCACTCTCACAGTCATAGCCATCTTTTCTTGAAATAAGTTCTGACCAAAATTATCTCTCTCTCTCTCTCTCTCTGTGTGTGTGTGTGTGTGTGTGTGTGTGTGTGTGTGTGTGTGTGTGTGTGTTTGTGTGAGAGTGTGTGTGTGTGTGCGCGCGCATGTGCGGACATTTGCCTCTGTGTGTATCATGTACATGAGAATGTCCCTATCCCTTTATCATTCTCAGTCTGTCTTTACGTGAGTGGGGAGTGTGTGCTGGTAAACTGTACAAACATATGGCACTGTACCGTCTGACTCCACTCCAGCATTTTCTTTGCCTTATCAGGTTCTCTCACAACACACCAATGTGAGAGACCCGCATCTGGCTGCTACTTAACGTGTCAACTAATTCTTAGTATCTGGGGTGTGCTTTATGATTATCATTAGGGAATCATATTTAATGTATGAGCAATTAGGCAAAGCATCAGCCTCATCCCAATTTTTATACTGAGACATTTACAGTGCTTTGTTTTTTTAATCGAAGCAAGTAAATCCCATGCATCACATTCATGCAGTCTACCAATAAATAATACATACACGTGCACAACATATCCATTAAAAAAAAAACCACAGACCAAACATCAACTTATTATTTGGATTAATGATTAACATTGTAATATTTGTGGCTGGGAGGTCTGGAGTTTCACTGCCATCAGAGACATCTATTTTGTGGGATTTGCGCCTCGGCTGGCAAGTCTTGTCCAGAGTTCAGTGCTCTACGGGCTCAAGCAAAAAGATTGGAATCAAAATTCTCACAAGCCAATTCATGCATGCAAATTCTGTTGCTCTAACTTCAGGGCCTGGAGGTTCTATGTCTGTGGGCCAATGCCCAGATGTATAATAAAATGAAGTCCAGACTATGGACTACAGCGCCCTGTCATGTAGTCTCACACCAGAATGAGACGCCACAGAATCATCATCTTACTGTTAAAAAAAAAAAAAAAAAAAAAAGCACAGATCTATCATTTTTTTTTTTCCATACACATGAATCACAATGGATGACATGTTTAAGTGTCTACTATCAGCAATCCTAGAATATTTATAGAATAACTAGAACTTGTAGAAGTCACTGTTATTTACTGAAAATGAAACTTGGGTTGTATAACTAAAAGTTGAGGCACAGATTTTAAGACAATGAATAATACATTAATAATGATTCTAAACAAGTTGAAGGACAGTTACTCATCATCAACTTTTGTCCAATTGTTCTCTGTTACTGTAGTGATACGATACAGATACTGAGATAAGTTCAAACTCCACAAAGAACACCCAAGCCATTCCCACAGGGATTCAAACAATGCACATAATTATACATTCACTGCAAACATCCAAAGTTGACAAAATTACTGAAGATTTCTTTTAACAAAGCGAGATTTTTTTTTTCTCTTTTTTAAAAGTAGTAAGGAACACAGGGTATTTCACATGGACCTGCTTGCTGGTAATCTTTGACGAGTATGTTTGCTTGTTTGTTGATGTAAATACTCAACAATAGAAAGAAAGGGAAATGACTCTTCCTTTAGTTACTAACTGTGCCTGATCAACCATGATTACATTCAAAAACAAGATTAAGCAAGTCATATCATTTGCACTCTGCAATGACATTCACAGCACCAAGTTTTAGATCCAACATACACTTGCATTATATTATATAATATCATTTCCACAAAGACAATGTCAGAACATCACATTAATATCTGCCATCATTCCAGGCATACTCATCTGAAATAAATTCTCTGTGTGTGTGTGTGTGTGTGTGTGTGTGTGTGTGTGTGTGTGTGTGTGTGTGTGTGTGTGTGTGTGTGTGTGTGCGCATGAGTGCATGTGTGTGTACGCATGCACGCACACACATTCCAGTATGAGTTGGAAGGGGGGGGGGGGGGGGGGGAGGGAACAAATATGGGAAAAAAATCATACATGTGAATATGATCTGGCACTCAGTAGTGCAGAATGTTTAAGACTAGTGCATGAATGTTTTGTGTCCCTGTGTCAGGAACACTTGGAACTGTATAAAAGTCTGGGTGTACGTGTACACACAAATTTATACAACTAATTAAATGAAAGTAAGCAGCATATATATGATACTAATATACCATAAATCACAAGTACGAACAGGTTTCTGGTTTACAAGAAACAAGGGGAGTGGGATGCACACTAACATAAGGGGAAACTCCATGGAAGTGTGATAAGCATGTACTTTACTCAATGTTAGTTTATTTTTAACGGAAAGAATGTTTATTACATTTAAAAAAAAAAAAAAAAAAAAAAAGCTTTTAGTGTACTACAACAGCTTCAAGTGTGGGTGGCAGCTATGCGATTCTTCTGCTTCCAGCTGAGTTTTGTAACATGGATTATTCATCACATCATCTCTAACATGATCTGCTTTTTGAAATGAAGCTTTTGTTGCGTGATACATAGGCCTAATGCGAACCTTCAAAACTGCTTTTTTTCTTTTAAAAAAAAAAAAAAAAAAAAGCTCACCTGTCTGCGCTTGTGTTTGTGCTTTGGGTCGTATCTCGATTTCAGGTTTTCAAGTGCATCTTGAAATTTTTTATCCTTTGCGAGTAAGTAATCTCTCCACCGTTCAGAGTCAAAACCCCAATGACAGGTCCGATTTTCCTGCGCTTTGTGCGAATGACAAACAAATTTTGTCGGTGCAAACAACCCCTGACACTCAACACACAGTGAATACATTTGGCGTCCGGGCTGGTGTACAGTTCTGGGTTGAAATGTCCATCGCCTTTGCCAAAGCAGTTGTGGTAGACACGAATACAGTGCGCTGAGGGCGGATTCAAACTTTTCTCTGGGTTTGAATGCACAAGAGCGCTGCACAAACGTTCCGCGTCTGTTTTTGTGATAAGTCCGCAACTGGCAGCTCTTGGGGGCAATATGCCCGACATTTTCAAAGTTACCAACTGCGCTGCGTTGCATCTTGTGCAGAAAAATGTGCAGGTCGTCACAAACTGCGTTGATTTCTTGCAATGTGAAATCCCTAAGCACCGTGTTCAAGATCTGCGGTAAGCACAAACCTTTTTTTCACCTCCGACAACAAAACATGCAATTGTTTCACCTTCCAAAGATGTTTCCGACTGTTCACTCGTCGTTGTATCCACAGGCGTAAATACCGGAAAGTGCCCGGGCATAGATACGTATGGGTCAAAATGAAGTCCTTTCTCAGTTGGGGACTTCTTCAGTGTATCCATGGCCTTGCGGTACTCCTCCAAAGCAGCTGGGCTCAGTTGGGATAGGTCGAGGGGCAAACCAGTAGGACCACTCAAACTTCTTACTGCAGCGTTTTTTGGAAAGTTTTCAACACCCTCTGTAAATGGGGGTTGACTGATGATAAACGGAATCATCCATCTGACTCCGGCAGGTCTCAGACTTCGAGCGAGAAAGTACCGCTCGATCACTAACGGGAAAAAGATCGTCTGCTGCGGCAATGCCGCTTCTAGCTCAATGCAAGCACAGCTTGCTCGCGCAAACCTGTCTGGCTTCCCAAGGCCACACTTCCCTTCGCATAAATATCTGGCTGTTCCACGAAACGCGTACACCCCGTCGATAGCAATACTAAGACGCTCGCCAGACCGTAAATGTCATCCAAAACCGCTTAAGAATCGCTCGTAGAATCTTGCCTAAAGTATTTAAAAACATGTACACATAAGCTGATTACTCTATGCATACTATGGGACACCTGCGAATTATGCACTGTTCATTATCGCACACGAGTCCGTCGGATAGACTAGCCAATGCAAATTCCCCCCACTGTCACATGGTAGTAGTCAGAGCACAGTGTAAAACAGCTTCAAACTTCGTTTCAAAGTTATGTGGATTCAAAGGAAATGGCACGTTACACTCAGTTGGTGCAAATTCCGCCATATTTACACCAATGCAAGCACAGCTTGCTCGCGCAAACCTGTCTGGCTTCCCAAGGCCCACACTTCCCTTCGCATAAATATCTGGCTGTTCCACGAAACGCGTACACCCCGTCGATAGCAATACTAAGACGCTCGCCAGACCGTAAATGTCATCCAAAACCGCTTAAGAATCGCTCGTAGAATCTTGCCTAAAGTATTTAAAAACATGTACACATAAGCTGATTACTCTATGCATACTATGGGACACCTGCGAATTATGCACTGTTCATTATCGCACACGAGTCCGTCGGATAGACTAGCCAATGCAAATTCCCCCCACTGTCACATGGTGTAGTCAGAGCACAGTGTAAACAGCTTCAAACTTCGTTTCAAAGTTATGTGGATTCAAAGGAATGGCACGTTACACTCAGTTTGGTGCAAATTCCGCCATATTTACACCATTTTATTGCATCTGACACGCACAGCGCACGAACATTTAAAGTTTACCGATGTTCGGAGACAGTACTGCATTCATTACACAATGTCTAGCCTGTGACGTCATCGTGACGTCGAGACGTCTGCCAAAGGTATCGACTCAGGTCGAGAGACGGCTGGCGGTTTGCTGGAAAGGTTCATGGCACAACGGTAAGGCAACGAGGGCGCGCGTATTTGGTCCACGCAGTCTAGCGCTGCGGGTTTCAGTTTTCATGCGAACAAAGCTGATTAGTGAAACAAGTTTGCCAGGTTGAGTTCACGCGTTTATAGTCTACTTCTGACGTTAAGATCACTGATTGAAGCAGCATGACTCATTACCAGCTGTTTTGGCCATATTACTGACATTAAATAGGAGGGTGCTCCCGCTAATGCGATGATCTACTATACAGCAGACGATAACTGTAAAAATATAGGACCAGAAGCATATCCTAGAACGCCATTTAAAACCATGTAACTGCAGCAAACATACATACAGCTGCTGTACGGAAAAACTGACCTTATGACGCAGTCTATGGAATGAGCGCATTCTTGTATTTTGTAGGTCGGAAACTTTTTTTCTTTTAAATGCTAGAAAAAACTGTTGTTGCTAAGAATGTATTGTGTCATTATCAACCGATCGCTTCAAAATCGTACCCATTTTAAGAAATTCACAAACATAGTGCAGCGCTCGGGCGCGTACGATTTAACTAATTTCCAAATTAATTCCACTTTAAAGTGGCACATTTTTCTTCCTCTAACCGTGGGCTGGGGTGAAAAAGGTCGTCTGTTTTTAGATTTGATGCTAAATCTGTGTGTCAGTGGTTGAGTCCCAGTTCTGCCTACAGATCGTCAGTACAGTGGATAAATTGTGGAGGAGGATTTTTTTCCACTCTTCCAGGTCAGCATGTGTACACATACTGCTATGAGCAATAGACGAGATAAGCATGTGGTCCCTTTTGCTAACGGCTGACCGTAGGCTAACAGCAATACACACTCCCTTACGGATGTAGCCTATATTCTTTTCCCACAGCCGCGGGTATGATGACTCGTGTTGTCCCGTCACAGAGCCAGCTCAAGCTGCGCACGCATTAATAGCTGCTATGAGTGTTCATAATAGCTTTTATGTGAGTAATCTCTGGTGACGCCCTTCTCTTCACCAAATATCCTGATACAAGCTCGTTATTTACTTTTTTTTCAGCTTGATAACTCATTAACCACAGCCTAGATTAAAGGATCTTTGATGTGCAGACGTGGGACCCCTAGAATAAAAGTTGACAGTATTCTTACAGCAGTCCCCCCCCCCCCCCCCCCCCCCCCCCCTCCCCCCCAGAAAAAAAATTACGTTTATTTTTTGGCACGTCTGTCGATTAATCAAAAATACGTGTATTGTAATTAATGCGCTGAATATGGAGTCCATTGCAAAGAAAAGATATTTGAAAAGAAAATACCATTTCTGTAATGGAACACAGTAACGTACCCTCCCCATTGATGAATGAATGCATTTCACAGTATTGTCTGTTTTACGCGTATTCAATAGAACCGTCTCTGTCCGCACTATACATGGATACTATGAGAGAGAGAGAGAGAGAGAGAGAGAGAGAGAGAATGAATGGGTAAGCACGGTAAACAGCATCTTCCCGTGCATGGGGATTTTGCTTAACATCGTAGTCTGTTGAGCATCACAGGGCTTTTTTTAAGAGGCGTGTTTGTGAGCAGTAAGTGATTTTCTTAACTCATGTGATTTTGTAGTTTGGGGCTAAGAATGTTTAGAAGAAAAATGCATGCTCTCGCCCAGGTGGAATACATCTGACTAACTAACTTCAAAATCGTTTATACGCGCCATATTTTCCAGTTCTTTCCAGAACCTGGCCTTGGTATGGCTTGGAAAAAGATGGAAAGGGAGAGAATGTGACGTGGGGTGAGCAAGTGGAAGGAGGAGAGATATAAACAGAGTCCGATCATCACTGCAGGGCAGGAGGGGCCGGTTGTTCATTTTCAAACAGACATTGTATCTGAAATCTTTGCGAAGGATTTTTGAACAACATAAATGTGACAGTTGATTTGATTGTGCTTTCAACTACTAATAAGATATGAAAGATGCGTGTGTGATATGTTCTCTTTGAATCATAGTTTCTTTTCGAATCATCGTCAATACGGTATTGAAAACATCAGATCAAGCGACAGAAAAACAGTCTCCGACTCGCACAATAAACAGATTTGGATGACGGTAAACATCACTGAAATCGTATTGAAATGAGGGCGTTGAAAATCTTCGTGAAAGATATGGGAGTCGATGGTCGTTTAAACACACACACACACACACACACACACACACACACACACACACAAATGTGAAAAAAAAAAAAAAAAAAACGATAACAGCAATCTGATCATTTGCTCACAATATATATGTGTGTGTGTGTGTGTGGGGGGGGGGGGGGGGGGAGGTGGGGGCTTTATGTGCGTGTATGCATGTGTGTGAGTGCGCGCGCGCGCGCGCGCGCGCGCGTGTGTGTGTGTGTGTGTACTTATTCTCTTGTTAGTGGCTTTTTTTTTTTTTTTTTTTTTTTTTTTTTTTGATACTCCTTAATTACTCACAGTTGTAGCTGGTGCGGCAGTCGAGCTAATGTCGGAGTACGTAAAAGCGCCTTTGTCAAACGATCTGTCGTGCCGCTGAAGATCGGAAGGGCGACTCGACATCTGACCCCGGCGGCGCGACATGTACCGCATTGCAGCAGCGGCATAGACCACAACACGTCGGTGTAGTAGGGCCAGGCCTTCGTAGGCCCGAGTATGTACGCATGTACTCGCGCCGGCAGTGCTTTCCAGCAGAACTTAGCAAGAGGAAGAACTGCACTAAACCGCACGGCACACGGTTTGCGGGGCGAACTGGAAGAACTTTTTTTTTCTCTCACCCCCCTCCTCTCTCTCTCTCTCTCTCTCTCCCTCAAGCTCAAGCTGGCCCCCCCCCCCCCCCCCCCCCCCCCCCCCCCCCCCCCCCATCCCCCCCACCCTTGCAACAGCCCGCGGACGGGTCGATCTCGCTTCAAAGATTTGTTCCGCTTGACCGAGTTTCAGTCGACATTGGCAAATCCACATCAGGTACTCGCGATTTAGCCGTTCACTTCAAGTTCAACCCGCAAGCAGGGAACAGACGTTGTGTCTGCTGGCGGCGGAAAAAAAAAAAAAAAGGAGAAAAAAAAAAAAAAAAAAAAAAAAAAAAAAATGCTGGCTGCTGGCGACGGTCCTTTCCAGTCGCTGGCAAGGTGCCGGGATAGTGCGACCGACTTGCTTTACGGACAAAGCTGAGCCGGCCCGTGAAGGGAACATATTATGAGCGAAAGAAGAAGGCTTGAAGGAGTAGGGGGATGAATGGGAAGGGAGGGGGTACACTGTGGGCGCGGGAGGTGACGGGAAGGGGTACGGAAAGAGTTTGCCCTTGGAGTGACTTGCTTTATTGCTCGTCTGTCTGTATGTCTCAAACAACACACACACACACACACACACACACACACACACACCTGAACACGCATATACCGGTTTTTGTTTTTTGATGTTTTGTTTCCCCCAACCCCCACACCCCCACCCCCACCGTCAACAAGTAATTTTGAAAAACCCGTTTAGCCCCGAGTTTACCTCTGTTTTATCTCGCCCCTCTCCCATACCCGCTCAGTTTTCCCATAGAGCCGATCAGGTTTCTAACATTTCAATAAATAGCTCTCGTGACTGGATCCCCCCTCCCCCCTCCCCCCCCCCCCAAAAAAAAAAGTAGGGGGGGGGGGGGGGCAGCCTTGGGGAGGGAAGAGGTCCTCCCTCGTAGAGAGCACAGGAGGAAGGGAGGGGGGGGGGGGGGGGGGGGGGGGCACGTCCTGATGAGGAGCGCAGAGAGCAGAGAACGGGGTGAAGAGCCCCTGATCAAAATGCAGATAACAGTTGGGGGACTTGTTGAGACCTCTTCAGCGATCAGTCTAAGAATACAGTGGCCTCCGCAACCGGCTACCAACGATCATCATCCAGTCCACCAAAACATCACAGCTAGTTATAAAAACACAAACCGCCCACGTCACAAATCATTATCCAAACCAGTCGCATGCCACGTTAAGGAAATGTACCAGGAGGAATGAATACCTGCATATTATCATTATTATGATTATTTACGCTTTATTGGTCTCACCAGCTGCATGGTAGTAATACCATGTGTGTCCAATAACATCACAAAAGCATGAACAGTGGTGGACACATCGTCTGGACTTGTTCGTATATCTCTCATCAATGCCAGGCCATAAGGTCTCCCGCTGTGGACTTTAAATCGTTCTTGAGGGTTTTCGGAAGGTTGATGTGACGGTACGCTCACGTTCAAATGTTGTGACAAGGAGGATGCAGACGAGCCCGAGCAGCTTGTTGCGGTTGAGATTCAATCGGTCATCATAGTGGGAAAAAAGTGGCGGCAGTTGTTGGTCTTTCCGGCCGGTAGTCCTACTCAGAATGTGGTCCTACTCAGGATGGCGGTCAGTACACATTGTGTCACTGATGACAGAAAGATCTCCCGTCTAAAGACTGACCACACACGTGACTCCT
>JADBJO010003620.1:70000-87500 GCA_016801955.1 Conus betulinus | reverse complement strand
CGGAGAAGCGCAAACATTGTCACCGTGCACTGGGGTTAATGCGAAGGTCGGACAGCTGTCTTGTCCATGAGGGACTAACAAACTATTGATTTATTCAGTCCTCACACTACAGACTGGAGCTGAAGCTGAAGCTGAAACGGGAACTCTCTCTACTCGATTTTTGCTCACTTAGTTCTTGTTTCTCATTAATTTACGACTTCCATAGGCTTGCTTACGTATTCCCTTTCACTGTGCTATAGGTGTTGTAGTCCTCTGAGCTTCAAAACATTGGACTGAAAGCTCACCATTCTGAAAAAAGACAAGGAAACACTAAGACACATTATCCATTCTTTAGCCTGTTCGTTTCTAAAACTTCTCTCTCTCTCTCTCTCTCTCTCTCTCTCTCTCTCTCTCTCTCTCTCTCTCTCTCTCTCTCTCTCTCCTGTCCTTTTTTTCTGATTTTAGGCTGCTGACCCCTATGTTTTGCACCCTAGCTGTAATCTTACATCAGTCTTTGTGACTCCGCCATACACCATACACAACCACATGCAGTCCTGTAGTCTTACATCAGTCTCTGTGACTCCACATATACATCATACACAACCACATGCAGTCCTGTAGTCTTACATCAGTCTCTGTGACTCCACCATACACCACATACACAACCACACATGCAGTCCTGTAGTCTTACATCAGTCTCTGTGACTCCACCATACATCATACACAACCACATGCAGTCCTGTAGTCTTACATCAGTCTCTGTGACTCCACCATACATCACACACACAACCACATGCAGTCCTGTACAGTCTTACATCAGTCTCTGTGACTCCACCATACACCAAACACAACCACATGCAGTCCTGTAGTCTTACATCAGTCTCTGTGACTCCACCATACACCAAACACAACACACATGCAGTCCTGTAGTCTTACATCAGTCTCTGTGACTCCACCATACACCAAACACAACCACATGCAGTCCTGTAGTCTTACATCAGTCTCTGTGACTCCACCATACACATCATACACACCACATGCGGTCCTGTAGTCTTACATCAGTCTCTGTGACTCCACCATACACCATACTCACCACATGCGGTCCTGTAGTCTTACATCAGTCTCTGTGACTCCACCATACACCATACACAACCACATGCAGTCCTGTAGTCTTACATCAGTCTCTGTGACTCCACCATACACCAAACACAACCACATGCAGTCCTGTAGTCTTACATCAGTCTCTGTGACTCCACCATACACCAAACACAACCACAATGCAGTCCTGTAGTCTTACATCAGTCTCTGTGACTCCACCATACACCAAACACAACCACATGCAGTCCTGTAGTCTTACATCAGTCTCTGTGACTCCACCATACATCATACACAACCCACATGCGGTCCTGTAGTCTACATCAGTCTCTGTGACTCCACCATACACCATTTACTCAACCACATGCGGTCCTGTAGTCTTACATCAGTCTCTGTGACTCCACCATACACCACACACACACCACATGCAGTCCTGTAGTCTTACATCAGTCTCTGTGACTCCACCATACACCAAACACAACCACATGCAGTCCTGTAGTCTTACATCAGTCTCTGTGACTCCACCATACACCAAACACAACCACATGCAGTCCTGTAGTCTTACATCAGTCTCTGTGACTCCACCATACACCAAACACAACCACATGCAGTCCCTGTAGTCTTACATCAGTCTCTGTGACTCCACCATACACCAACACAACCACATGCAGTCCTGTAGTCTTACATCAGTCTCTGTGACTCCACCATACACCATACACAACCACATGCAGTCCTGTAGTCTTACATCAGTCTCTGTGACTCCACCATACACCAAACACACCACATGCAGTCCTGTAGTCTTACATCAGTCTCTGTGACTCCACACATACACCAAACACAACCACATGCAGTTCCTGCCTAGACACGGCGCACAGCAGCTGTCATGAGGGAGCTGTACTGATGTCAAACTGCAACAACTGAGACTGATCAACGGGGTCTCTGAGCAGACGGGTGAAGACGATGCAACGGAAGAAAAGTTGTCATAAATCATGAACTCAAGTGATTCCATTCCGCAATTTCTTAATTTCTTTCCTGTTTTCTTTCTTTCTTTCTCCTTTCCTTTCCACTTTTCTTTCAAAACACAACTTTCTTTCTGTCTTTCTTCCTCCTTGTCGTATTCTCGTGGGATTTTTTTAAAAACTTCTTTTCCTGTTCCTTTTCAATTTGTTCTTTTTGTTCATCCTGTTATTGGTGCATTGTGGTGGTGGTGCTTTTCTTCTTCTCTTCTTCTTCTTCTACAGATTCATTCATTCCATCATCATCATCATCATCATCATCATCATCATCCGCATCATCATCATCATCTCCTCCTCTTCCTCCTCCTCTCCTTTCATGCAGCTTTTTGAAATTCATATTTTTTTTTTTCTGGTTCTCCCCCCCCCCCCCCCCCCTCCTTCCCTTCATTTTTTTTATCCATCTTTCTTCTCCTCTCAATTCCTTCTCCTTGTCCTTCCTGTTCTTGGTGCAATTGTTTTTTTTTGCTTTTCTCTCTCATACTTCTTCCCTTCTTCTTTGTTTTCTCCTTCTTCCTTTCTTCTTCTTCTTCTTCTTCTTCTTCTCCAGACCCAATCCATCATCATCATCATCATCCCCCCTTCCCCCCCCCATCATCATCTCCATCATCACCCCTCCTCCTTCCTCCTTCTCTTCTTTAGTGGGCGGTTTTGAGCACAGGCCTTTTCCTGGTTCTCCCCCCCCCCCCCCCCCTCCTTCCTCCCACCCCCCCCATCACCCCCCCCCCCCCCCCCCCCCCCCCCCTCATACCTCCATTCTGTTTCCTCCCTTTGTGTTCCTCCCCCCACCCCCCCCCCCCCCCCCCCCTCCCACCCCCCCCCCCCCCATCCCCCCCCCCCAACCCCCCCCCCCCCCCCCCCCCCCCCCCCCCCCCCCCCCCCCCCCGCCCCCCATCTTCCTCTTCCCCCCCCCCCCCCTTACAGTGGGCCACGACACAGGCCCAGGCTGCTTCTCTCCCAATTAGGTCCCAATCCCCACCAGGAAGGACCCCCCCCAGTGTCCCTCCTTCCATCCCCCCCCCCCCCCCCCCCCCCCCCCCCCCCCCCCCCCCCCCCCTCCGTCACCATCTCTTTTCCCAGCCTCCTTCTCTCACTTCCTCCCTCCCCACACTGTCTCTCCCCGCTTCCCCTCTCTCTCCACTTTTAGTGTTGTGCAAACTGTGTGTTGTTGTTGTTGTATTGTTGTTGTTGTTCTTCGATTTAATGTCTTCCCGCTGAAAGTGATTACAGACGGATGGTGTAATGTGTGTGTGTGTGTGTGTGTGTGTGTGTGTGTGTGTGTGTGTGTGTGTGTGTGTGTGTGTGTGAGTGTGTGTGTGTGTGTGTGTGTGCGTGTGTGTGTGCGCGCGTCATGTGTGTGTGTGTGTGTGTGTGTGTGTGTGTGAATGCGCGCGCGCGCGCGCGTGTGTTTACATGTGCATGTATGTGTGTGTGTGTGTGTGTGTGTGTGTGTGTGTGTGTGTGTGTGTGTGTGTGTGTGTGTGTGTGTGTGTACACGCGTATGCATGCGTATGTAACTGTGTGGAGTGGGAGTGGGGGGTATGAAATGCGGAGCTAGATTTGATCTTCACGGAAAAGGGGTTTTTTCATTATTCATGTTGGGGGGAAAAGACACACGGTGCAATGGTCAAGGCAGGCTGATACAGTGATATATATATATATATATGGGGGGGGGGGGGGGGGGGGGGGGGGGAAACTGGGGGGGGGGCAGGTGGAGGAACTGGGGGTGCAGATAAGTATATCTATTTTTTTTTTTTTTCCCTCCAGCCTCCACTTTTTCCACTTTTTCTTCTTTCTTTCTCGCTTTTTTTTCTCTTCTTTTAACAACAACAACAAAAATTAATAGGTGGGGCCTCCCCTCCATCCCCCTAACTTTTTCCCACCGCCTTTTTTTTTCCCTTCCCTTTTTCAAACATGAACACCAACTCATGCTGACCATACAATGTCTGTGTGTTGTCTACAGATGGGTAGTCGCATGCTGACTTTAATGTTTCAATGTTTGGTACAAAGCGTCTGGGTTTACTTGTGTATTAATGTATGGTGCGCTGACACTATCATTCTGATATGTCTACGACACAATGAATACACTACTGCACCCCCTCCCTACAAAACAAAAACCAAAAAACAACCCCAACCCTGGCAAAGAAAGTGTGTGTGTGTGTGTGTGTGTGTGTGTGTGTGTGTGTGTGTGTGTGTGTGTGTGTGTGTGTGTGTCCATGTGTGTGATGTGGTAACTTCGATTCAGATGGTAAGGGAACGGATGGGAAGGGGGGGGAAAGTGGGGGGGGGGGGGGGGGTGGTGGTTCTTTAATGAGTTCCCAGGCATCTTGTGATGTTGTCTAGTTGTCATGACAACTTGCCCGTCTGGCGGTTTTCGCCTTGTCAGCGTTTATAGCCTCTTGATGAATTAATGTTACTGTGTTTTTTCCATCTTTCCTAACGAGTGGCTGATGTCTTTCATATTTGGTGTCTCACGCCGTCTGTATTCGAGGTGTCGTCTGCTGTCTTCGTCTCTCCATCCTAGTTCCAGCCTTATTCTGCCAGGCTGGCTGGAGAAGCTGAGCCTCAAAATAGTACTCCGGCTTTGCAACAGTCTTCCCCAGGTCTGAGTTTCCGGCTGGCAACATATATACTTGGCATTCTTTTTTATATCCCTCCCCTCCCCCCCACCATCCTTCCCCATCCCCCACCCCACCTGCACAGAGCGCTGTCTGCGGTAGAAATGGGTTGGCTGTCGATGAACTAGATCTGCCCACCACGTGTCTCACGAACATATGTTCGGCGATCGAAGTCTTGACATGTGATTCATGGCGCCATTCCCGGCTGACGTCTCCGCTGCCCTTATTTGATCATGGCGGCCTTTTCCCCCCGCCTTGCAGTCTCTGCCAGTCTCTCTGTCTACAGCAGTGTTCAGGAACTTCGGCTTCCAAGGCCGGGAGACGGAAGAAGCGGGGGGATCATGTTTGACTTGTTCAGGCAAAAAGTGCCAGATCTGGTGCCTGTGGAGCTCCGTTCATGAATACGATGAAAACCTTGCAACAGAAAGCTCCCATCTGTTAGCAGAGCATTCATTAGTCAGCCTGACCATGACTGGGCTGTAAATCAGCTGATCGGACACCGGACAATCCTCGCCCCTAACAACAGACTGCATGCATTTGTACAGAAGTAGTTGTCAACGTAATTATAAATGAACTCTTTTCAGTCATAAACTGAAATTGAACTCTAAATGCAGATGATAAACTGACTCTAAACAGACCTCATATATATATGCCAGTAGACGACTCTCTTTGTCCGTATGACACGTGTTATTCTGGTAATAAATGGCGCCTGACCTCAGCTGAACTGACACCAAACAGACATGATATTTGATAACGGAGAACCCACATAGGCCTAACATTAGTTCATCTGACAATAAAATGGTCTCTAAACTCCACAAATCTGACACAAGTAGACCTGGTATATGACAACGGGAAGGTCATGTTTGTCAGACTTCCTTTAGTTAATCTGACAATAAACCGTTTGAGAACTCACTAAATTTGCCCTAAACAGACCTGGCAAGGGACAGCTGACATTAAACATTTATCAGTACTGTATGAGTTAACCTCAGAATGAATGACCTCTGAAAAGACATCCATCAGTACTGTAGGCCTATTAGTTAGCCTCAGAACGAATTACCTCTGAATTCAGTTGAGCTGGTACCAAATAGAGCTAGAATAGGACAACAAACAACACACATTTGTTAGCACACTATTGAGTTTACCTGACAATCAATGGCCTCTGAATTCATACATGAAACATACTGGGTACATTGAATTATTAGAGAAAGACATTCACAAAAGATCAGTTTGTCCTTTCGACTCATCTGTGGATTCTTTTTTTTTTTTTTTTTTTTTTAAAGAAAAAGAATATTAGCTGGAGGGCACCATGTGGGAGAATGATGGGGCGGGAAAGGGGTGGTGGTGTAGTCCTTGTTCACACAGCAAACATCTGATAGATTTTAAAAGCCACATATGCTGGGGACTATGTACACGAAATGCACATAGTGTTATCGGGGTATAATATGAATTTTGTGTCTAACAATTTGTCAGCTATTTTGTTCTAACTATCCAACTCGATGTCCTGTGATAGTAATTTTTTTTCAGTCACACGGAAAAAAGTGAAATTGCGAGGATATTGAGCCCCGGTCCTACTGCTGGCTGCATGGTGGCACCGCTCTTGCAACAACTGGTGTCAATGCTGCTTTTCATCAGCCTCTATTTCCTACATTTCTCCTCTCCCTTGTCTTTTCTCTCTCTTGCGTTCCGTTATTTTTCTCATGCCAGCAGCCAGGCAGAATATGTGATTCTTTGGGTAGTCACACGTTTGTCTATATTCTGATTTTGAACAGTGTCAAGTGGCGGTCTGTGGTTTTTTTCTATTGTTATATTGAATCGATTCTGCTGGCTTCGAGGGAAAAAAGCTGTCACTTTGTATTTTTCAAATGATGTGGTGTGAGAAACTGGGCTTTTATGCCATCCGTGCTAGATGTGCATTTAAAACAATACTGTTCCATCGTGCTTTTGGTGCCAGATTCTATGCTAGGTGTGAGGTCGTGTGTTCACACACGACACACACAAAACACACACATACACCCACACCCCACACACACACACAACACACAACAGAGAGAGAGAGGATGAGGATTGGGTGAGCCCCAGGAGGGAGAGACGAGACGAGAGTGAGAGAGGCCCGGGTTGTTTTCTCCGAGATGAGGAGAGAGAGAGGGAGAGTGTCACGTGACCCATTCTGGCTGATCATGAGACCCAGTTCGTTAAAACACCCCTAGGGATCCTGAAAAATAATCCCCTATTATTATCTTGCGGCTCAACATTACTTCTCGATTCTTCTTTTCTAGTCTTCATTTCTCTGCTCTGTGTAACGTACACGTGTGGAGAACAGAGTTAGCTCATCTCGTCTCTTTCGCTTGTCATCTGTGTTTGGGGGTTGTGACGTGGAATCCGGCTGTCTCATCACGGCCTCTCCACGCTGGCCTCTGCCTCCGGCCTTCGGCTGCTTCCTTCTCGCTGGGGTTTCCGTGACGTTTACCGTCCTGCATTTTTGCGCGTCGGCGGTTAGTGGGGCGTGAACCCCCGTCCCCGCTTCCGTAACGATGACCGCCGTGTCCGGCTGTTCTCGTTGTCGCGGCCCTCGAACGCACTCCTAACCCCTCTAACTGATCGACACTGCCTGTCTGCTGCTGTTTGAAACCCTCGCCACGCAGCATGCAGTAGCTATGGCCCAGCACCAAACATGAAACCTTCCCCTCTCTCATACCCATCTCCCCCTCGCAACATCTCAAGTCCATCCCAACTGGCCTGACAACCCCGGAAGACGGTCAATTCTTCTCATCTACAGTCAGCACACTAGCGCACAATCGGCCCCTCGTCTCTCTCTTTCCCTTCTTCAGCTCCATTCCCCACATCCAGCCCATCGATTCTATTTGTTCCATTGCGGCGCAATCACTTAACACCCGTCTCTCCCCTCCGCAAAACTTGCTCCTCCCTGATAGTCCTTGCTTGGTGTCTACCCTTCGCTCCCTCCACCTCCCGAAAACAAACGTGGTTCTCAGAGACCCCCCCTGCCGCTCTCTCGCTACGTCTCTCTCTCTTCGAATTGAACCAAATGTCAACGAAATGCCCGGACAATCTCCCGAATCTAACCCCCCCGGAACAACAGTACGCGTCACTCCTCAGCTTCGACATCCGATTGTATAACACAACATGTGAGCTCCAGATCCAAACCCTCCCGTATCCACGTTCTACGTTACTCATTTCAACCATGTTTCAGAGTTGCTTTCTTTTTCAGCAGTCCTTTCATTCTTCATTTACGCTTGCATTTGACAGTTTTTATTCGAATTTTATTGTTGACAAGGTCAAAGGTGCAAATATGCCTCATACCGACAGGAAGGTGGACATACCATTAATCTTCCAGCTTAAGGTTGTCATAAAGGGTGTCGTTGCGTCGAACAGTTTCTTGCGTTGGTGTGTGTGTGTTGTGTGTTGTGCGTGTTGTGTGTGTGTGTGTGGGTGTGTGTGTGTGCGTGCAATGCGTGACTTCGTGTGTGTTGAAAAAAAAATCGCTGTTTTGTTGCTTGGTGTGTGGGGCATGTGTGTGTCGTGTGTGTGTGTGTGTGCCTGTGGCTGTGCACTGCGCGCGAGACCACATCTCTGGCGCAGTTTTGGTGGTTGAATCTAATCTCATGAACTTATTTGTTCACAAAAACATGTCCTTTTCCAACATGGCTGCCACTTCTTTGCTGGGCAACAGAAGTTGTGATTCGCTAACGTTTAATGTATCTGCCATCATCGTTTCAACTGACAGTTGGCACTTTTTGTCCCACCAGCCGAATTCTAACCAATTTTCTCTTCGCAGTTTCAGGCAAGGAGGGCTGTCAGCCTGAGACAGCAATGCCCGGCATGAATTGTCTGCAGATATCGTTACCACCCTTCACTTCTGTCCTTCCAACATTGTTTGTCCGCGGACGGATGACCATGAATTTGGACAACTCCTGGGGTCTTATTTTCACGGCTTGAAGACCCTCTCTGTCCACCCAGCAGTAAATGGGGACCCTGATTCTGTTCAGGGGAAGGCTGAAGTCTGCAGAAGGAGAGGGGTGAGCCCAGGTTTTCATTAAGCCGTGCAGTTCACTGCCCTATCAATCTCTGGCATCTTAACCTTTTCTAATTTGTGAAGATCAGATAATTTTCACACAGTTTCTATCAGACAGATGAATATTAATATATACGCAGCTTACTAATTAAAGGCGTAGGATAATTCACATTTTTTTTCCCCAAATGTAGCTGAGAATCATTTACTGAATTTGTCACTGTTGTTGGTTCAAACGAGTAAAGCCGTGCGTCATCAATGTGTTGTGGTGGTCAGTTTAAAGTCAATGGATGGTAACCGTGGACAAATCCGAAAGGGAAGCAACCAACTGATGTGAAATAAAACCGTTGTCCATGTGAGGATAGTCCTGTCACGACCATCTGGACCAGGACTGACGGGGCGGCCCAATGGTCCTCCAGGCGCCCAAAGGAAAAGTCAGATCCAGCATTAAGCTTTGAAACACGGCAGCTTTCCCCCCTTTATTCCAGCATGAATCTTTTGGACGTGCAGTGACAGAATCAGCAGCATCGAGCAGACAAATGGTGCCTCCCTGACACTTTGAACCAAATTGCATGCAACATCTCTGAGATCAAACCAACAGCTTCCCCAACCCCCTCCCCCTTCCTAATTTCTCCCCCCCCACCCCCCCCCCCCCCCCCCCCCCCATTCTCCTCCAAACTCTTTCTTATATCCCTCCCCCTAACCCTTTTCCTTCCTGGCCACAATGTCCCTACCACTTTCTCTCTCTTATCTCTCCCCCCCCCCCCCCCCCCCTCTCAAAAAAGAATAAGAAAATCCTGCCACCATGAACACATTGTGCTCCAACTGTAGGTATTCGAATGCTTTAAATTCTGGTCACACACCCCAATTCTACATGCCTCGCCCCCCTTCCCATTACCCCCACCCACCCACTTTTTGCCCTTCATACCCCCTTATTCCATCATGCCTAAATGGTTGCACATATGTGTTTTAATGCCCCCTTTCCATCATCCTATGATAATGTGTTTGCCCCCTTTCCATTCCTTCCTATGATAATGATGTTTCGCCCCTTCGATAGGTTCCCCCATATTCCTATGATATGTTTGTTGCCCCTTTCCATAATCCTATGATAATGTGTTTGCCCCCTTTCCATCATTGAGATTGGGTGGTGCCCCCTTTCCATAATTCCTATGATATGTGTTTGCCCCCTTTCCATATTCCTATGATATGTGTTTTGCCTACCCGTGATGTCTAAGCAGACCCGTGATGTCCTCTCTTGTTTTCGTTTTTTTCGTACGTCGGATGCTTTTTTGTTTGAATACGGAAGAGCACAATCTACTTTTTATCGAAAACAAATGTCGTCCCCACTTTTTTTTTGCGCCACCTGTTACGGTCTTTTGTAAGGACTGATAGCTGGACTTGATGTCCGGAGGATGCGAGTAATGGTGATAGTGGTCGTAATGTGTGTGTGTGTGTGTGTGGGTGTGTGTGTGTGTGTGTGTGTGGTGTGTGTGTGTGTGTGTGTGTGTGTGTGTGAGTGAGTAAGTGAGTGTGTGGGTGAGTGTGTGTGTGTGTGTGTGTGTGGAGTGTGTGTGTGTGTGTGTGTGTGTGTGTGTGGTGTGTGTGTGTGTGTGATGTGTGTTTGAGTGTGTTTTGTGTGTGTGTGTGTGTGTGGTGTGTGTGTGTGTGTGTGTGTGTGTGTGTTGTGTAGTGTGGTGTGTGTGTGTGTGTGTGTGTGTTGTGTTTGTGTGTGTGTGTGTGTGTGTGTGTGTGGGTGTGTGTGTGTGTGTGTGTGTGTTGAGTGTGTGTGTTGTGTGTGTGTGTGTGTGTGTGTGTGTGTGTGTGTGTGGTGTGTGTGTGTGTGTGTGTGTGTGGTGTGTGTGTGAAAATCTTCCGCTGGAGACTGACAGGCCTCGGAGAGAACCCTGGAAAGTCCGGCATTGCTGTCGTCATTCTGCAGGAAGGAATGAACGTACAGTGCCTCCCAGGGTGGAACAGTTCCCAGTGTAAGAGTATTTGAGGCACATCTTTTTATCCACCGACAGCCAATAACAGAATGGTTGCCTTTTTCTATTTTTGTTTTTATTTTCATTGTTCTTTCTGTTTTCTCTCTCTCTCTCTTCTCTCTCTCCCACGCGCTCTCTCTCATCTCTCTCTCTTCTCTCTTCTCATCCTCTTCCTTCGCCACTCCCACTCTCTCCACTCTCTCTCCCCTCTCTCCTTCTCGCCACTACCCCACCATCCCTCTCACCACCATCATAACCATCTCTCCCCCCCCATCCCCCCCCCTCCCCCTCTCTCTCTCTGTGAGAATCAAAAGTGTTGCCAGAAACCCTCTTTTCCTCACTCAGAAAGCCCAATCAAAGTAACGAGTCTTATGCCAGCTGAACTTTTAAACTTCTCGTTATTATTCCCCTTTCTTTTCTTCTGCACACATCCACCCCCTTCTCCTTCCTCCAGAATCAGGAGTCCCTTCCACCCTTGAAGCTTCTTCAAAATGATACTGGTGCTCTGTTCCGTCATCATGCTTGTTCAAACAACATGATACTTTAAATTCTGCTCTCTGCTCGCTCCGGCTCTCTCCTTCTCCTCCTCTCAAGTCTCTCTCTCTCCTTCCTTTCCTCTCTCTGGTATTGATTCAGTCATGGAAAGTCTGCAGTTGACTCAGAAAGGATTTTTTTCAGCATAAAAAGAAGGAAAGCAGCAACAAGTAAAATTCCAGAATCCAAGAAATGATCCTTTCATGCGTAAGCAAATCCTTAATCCAGACTGCTGAGTGTACCAAATCCAAAAAATTCTGATTTTTGTCCTGTGAACTGGTGTTGTATGATTACGGTGCAACAAGTAGTCTGTAGGCATGTCTGCTGATCCCAAATGAAAACTGGAAATCTTGGTGATCCTTTCTGTATCCTTCGCAGTGGTTGTCTTGTGCGGCATGGCCATGATCCCAAAGGACTGAAATCCCCCCCCCCTCTTCCCCTCGTCCTCCTTTTCAGCACCCCCCCCCCCTTGGAGTTCCATCCGCCCCCCTTCTCCCCCCCCCTCACCTTCTCCTTCGCCCCCTCTTTCCTTTTTTTCTTTGACTTCTTCTTTCAAATCAGTGAGAGAGCTTTCCCAAAGACGTTGAGGGTGTTTGAACGTCACTCTACCAGCAAAGTTCGCTTTAATAATTCCAAGAACTGGAAACTTTTATGACCGAGAACATCCATGGATTATTGCATAATTCTTAGCTAGTAAAGGACGGATATCTCTATCTATCTGTCTTTTGACGGCTTTGAGGTGCCCCATGCATATGAGTGGTGTCTGTGCATGTGTTTGTGGGGTGTGTGTGTGTGTGTGTGTGTGTGTGCGTGCGAGAGAGAGAGAGAGAGAGGGAAGAGAGACGGAGAGAGAGAGAGAGAGAGAGAGAGAGAGAGAAGAGAGATAGAAAGAGAGAGAGGAGGAGAGGGAGTACAGGTTACAGGTTTTCAGGGCTGATTTTCACCTGGAGGACTGGTATAAGAGGATAATGCTTGCAGTCAATCTCTGTGATTCGCAGCAGTCCTTAAAGCAATTTCACCAATCACCGCCTTGATCCCCTCTTCGGTCATCCTATCAGCCTGTCTAATTCATGTAGCAGCAGCAGCAGCAGCAGCAGCAGCAGCGCAGCAGCAGCAGCAGCAGCAGCGCCTACACTACTATACTACTAGTAGTAGTAGTAAGTAGTAGTAATAATAGTAGTGATAGTAGTGGCAACACGCGGACAGCGGTAAAAAACAGCAGCAGAAAGTAGTGGCAGTGGGTAGTAGTAGTAGTCGTAGTAGTAGACGTAGTTTGGTAGTGGTAGCATGGTAGTATGTATAGTAGTGGTAGTAACTCAGCGTAGTGGTTGGTGGTAGCAGTAGTAGTTGCGTAGCAGTAAACTGTATCAGCAATGGTAGTAGTAATAGTAGTGGTGGTAGTAAAGTAAAGTAGTTGCAGTAGTAGTTGTTGCAGTATCTGTAGTAGTAGTATGTTAGTGTGCAGCAGTAGGTAGTAATAGTCATGATAAAGTAGTAATAGTAGTGGTAGGACAGGTAATCATGTAAGTAGTTGTAGCCCCGCTGTATGAGCAGAAGAAAGCAGTATCTAGCAGCAGCGGCAGCGTAATAGTTAGTCTCCCCTAGCCAGTAGTGTAGCCGCGGTCCCTCAGTAGCGCAGAAAGCAACTGTATGACAGCAATAGTAGTAGTATTTAGTAGTAGTAGTAGCAGCAGCATCAAGCAGTAGTAGCCCCAGTAGTAGACGGTAGAACAACAGCAGCCTCAGTAGCATTAGTAGTAGTAGCAGTGGTAGTGATAGCAGTGGTAGTAGCAGCACAGCAGTAGAGTAGTATAGGTATAGTAGTAGTAGTGTGTAGAGTAGCACGCAGTATGGCCAGCAACTATGCAGCGCGCAGTAGCGTGAGTAGAAGTAGAAGAGTGAGCTCTGTAGCTCTGTAACAGCATAATAACGATGGATAAAAGGATCCATGTAGCGAATTATTATTAAGAAATCTGATCAAAGTCTTTGGTTACAAAAAAAAAAAAAAAAAAAAAGAAAAAAAAAAAAAAAAATGAAAAAAAAAAGAGAGAGAAAAAAGAAATACAAGACGAAAAGTAAGATCATTGTCCTATTTCGACAACCCACCCGACACTATCCCTGTCCCCTCGACATCCTCCCCCACGTCCATCACCCCCTATCCATCCCCATCTTAACGAGGAAGGCCCCCACTCCATCCCCCCTATCCATCCCCCCCTCCCCCCCCCCCCCCCCCCCCCCACATCCCACCCATTCCCCCCCCTCACCACCATCCCCCCCCAGTCCCCCCCTAGCCCCCCCCCACCCCCCCCCACACACTCCACACACCACACCACACTCCTCCCTCTTCCAATCCACCACCCTCCCCTCGTCCTACCTCCCATCTATCCCACCAAGCTGCCATTCGTCGTGACATCTATTCCCCACTGCAAGGTACCCAGGCTCATTGCAATCACATCTTTAACGAGGAACAATAATGGATACTAAACAATGATGATGAGTGATGATTGATGATGATCACGATAGATGATGGTGTGATGGTGTGATGATGATGATGGTGATGTTAATCATCATACATCATCATCAGCCATCATCATCATCATGCTAGTAATAGACGAGGATTTGACTGTGATGGTGTGGTGGTGGTATGGCATGATGATGATGATGATGATGATGATGGATGATGATGATGATGAGTAAGTACTGAACAACATGAAATCTATTTAGCCTTTTCTTTTTTTCGTTTAAAAAATCCACCATCTTCTTTCATATAAACGATATAGATTTGTTCCTCAAGGACTAGAAGTAAACAACAAACCAACCAACCACCAACTTGACCATTTTTCCTAACTTATTTTCGGCCATGATGTTTGATGAGCATGCACCCCAAATAACCACGTCCTGCACCTGGTATGTTCATAAACCCTGGGCCATTCTCTCTCCCTCTCTCTTCTCCTCTCTCCAGGACAACTGCGTCAGATGGCTAAGACCATAGGCAGAAGTGAAACTGTGAACTTGAACGCAAGCCCTGATGTGGTTGGCCGTCGTGCCTATAACTGTCATGCAGATCATCGCCTCAGAACTCTGAGCAATTCGTCTACTAATTGATAAGACACGAAAACCACACACAAGTTTTCCCACACACACACACACACAACACACAACAACAACACACACACACCAATAGGCCATTAACAACGATGACCTCGGGTCGGAGAGTAACAGGAACAGTACAGTCTATCTGCCACATCTTTACTACTGACTGTGGACGTGTGTGTTGCTCTTGATCGCTGCTATGGATCGCTCATCTGTTGTTAATATACGGGTTGCTTCTACTAACCAAGCACGAAGTTCCTATAATTAGTAATACCAAGCATACATCCTCCGGGTTTCTGTCTCAGTTATGTAAACAAGTGGAACAGACAAGGACCCTACGAGATCGTTAGTCTCAATCAATGATTCTCACACACCGTGACATCTGCTTCCGATGATAATAACACTCTCAGATAATTTGTACACTACCAGCATCCCAGCATAAGAACAGCAGAAAATCATTCATAATTACACCTAATTAATAAATACAGTTTTTGGCTCTAGATTTGCAGAAATTGTTGGCACTGTCGTTCTCCGTTGACGTCCCATCAAAAAATCTGCTGGACTCACTCCAGTGGGTGATGTTGCAGTTGCTCTGCAGGACAGTTAAGCAAGGAAGGGTCTTTCTGACCTAAGACCTTTTTCGCAACTTGCACAGCCCTTTCTGCCTCCCCATTTTGACTGAGCATGATAGGGACTGGAGGTAGCTGTTGCAAAAGCCCATTCTTCGGCAAACTTCAAATACTCCTTTGAAGTAAACTGACTGCCATTGTCTGTGTAGATAATTTCTGGGATGCCATGATATGCGAACATGTTTTCCAACCTAGCGATGACCGTTGCAGATCCTGTTGATGGTAACTAAGCTATTTCCAGATAGCGGGAGTAGTAATAACCATTGCTACTAAGTACGGCTGGTTTCCTTTTTCACAAATGTCGACTTCAATTTCTTGGAAAGGTCTCTCTGGCAATTGTGAAGGGATCAGAGGTTCTTTTCGCTGACTTGGACGACTCTCTTGACAATGGCTACATGACGCTATCTTGTTTCTGATTGCATCATTTATCCCGGGCCACCACACAGAAGTTGCAGCTCCCTCTCTGCGCTTGTTGATGCTTTGATGACCGTCGTGGATCCTCTCGATGACTTCTTTCCTCATCGAGCTCGGGGATAATGATTCTGCTGCCTCTAAAGAGTAGGCCATTATGGACACTGAGGTCTCCTCTCACAGCAAAGAGATCTTGGAGATTGTCCGCAACATCTCCCTTTTTCCCTCTGGCCATCCATTGTGTACACAGTACATTGCCGCTTGTAGCTTTTCATCCTTGCTGGTTTCTTCTGCCATTTGCCGAAGTTTCATATCTGAAGCTGACCAATGGAGTCTGACGGCATCAGTGTGACTATCCACAGCTTCTTGTGCTGTTCCTCCTCCTTTATTTTTCATGGGTCTTCTTGACAGTGTATCAACCACAACCATGAATGTTTCTGGAGTGTACTCTGCGACGACATTGAGTCGAAGAAGTCTCATCAGAAG
This sequence comes from Conus betulinus, assembly GCA_016801955.1. Lineage (NCBI taxonomy): Eukaryota > Metazoa > Mollusca > Gastropoda > Neogastropoda > Conidae > Conus > Conus betulinus. The sequence goes on along the minus strand of JADBJO010003620.1, from coordinate 71,630 downwards.
TCTTAGGCAGCGAATAGGTGTGTCACTCAAATCTCTTGTGTTTATAATTGGTACTAAGGGCTTGTGATCAGTGAGTAGTTTGAATGATGGAAGACCAACGAGATACCTATCAAATTTTTTCACATGCCCAAACGCCAGCAAGGCATTTTTTAAAAACAAAATCTATTTGAGCGTAGTTTCTTTCTGCCTGTGTCAAGGTTCTTGAGCAGAAAGCAACTGGTTTGTTTTCTTGGAGTAGCACTCCCCCAGTGCCAAAACGGCTTGCATCTGCGCTGACTGTCACTGGTTTTGACAAGTCAAAGAAGGCAAGAGTCGGTGAGGTGGTCAAAAGTGTTTTCACTTCTGCCAGGGCATTTTTCTGTGGTGCTCCCCAGTTTCCATTCTCGGTTCTTTTCCAGGAGTTCTGTGACTGGTTTCAGGATACTTGACAGGTCCGGAGGATACTTTCCCAGGAAGTTGATCATTCCGATGATGCGCCGCAAGTTTGTCACCTTCATGGGATCTGCAATGTTTAGTAGTGCTTCCACTCTCTTTGAATCTGGCGAAATGCCATTCCTACTGATCACATGACCAAGAAATTCAATTTCTGATTTGCGAAGTTCACTCTTGCTTTCATTCAGCTTCAAATTAACTGACGTTAGCTTCTTCGTGACACTGTCAAGATATTTTTCATGATCCTCATCTGACTTGCCGTGGACCAAAGTATCATCAAAGAAGCACAGGACATTCTTTTGATCTGCCAGGATTTCTGTCATTGTCCGCTGAAAATTTCAGGCGCTGATGAAATTCCAAATGGAAGACGATTGCAATAGTAACGTCCATAAGGCGTTGTGAACGTTGTCAGCTTTGCAGTTTCTGGTGACAGTGGAATTTGCCAAATGCTGATGTTGCGTCTAACTTATTAAAAACGTCTGATCCACTCAGCTTGTGAAGCATGTCATCCAGTGTTTGGAATGATATATCGCTCTCTCTTGATTGCAGCATTCAGTCTTTTCAAATCTATACAGATTCGGACCGCTCCACTTGGTTTCAAAACTGGTACCATAGTAGCGCACCAGTCTGTTGGTTCTTTTAGTTCTGTGATGACGCCAGCTTTTTCCACACTTTTTTTAGTTCACCATTGACTTTGTCTAACAATGGTAGAGGGATAAGTTTTTTGCCATATTCAGACTGTAGGGTTGGTGATCTTCCCTTCAGCTCTATTTTCACTGGAGTGCAGTTCAAAGGTTTATTATCAATATCTCCATAAACACAGTTCATGGGGGTTGTTTTCTCCAAGTTGTCTACCCGGTTCACCAATCCCATACTGCTTGCAGCACTGCGACCAAGAAGGTTGTCAGTTTCATTGTTAATGACAAAGATTTTCAGAGGAAAATGTTTTCTTTAACTTCGACCTGTGTAGTGAACTGTCCCAAGCAACGCATAACTCCCCTTGGACTCCTCAGTACTGCCTGAGTAGAGTGAAGTTTGGCTTTGGGATTCAGTTGTGTGTATTGTTTGCTTGCTGGACATTACAGAAACATCTGCACCTGTATCTATTTTAAATTTGCAGGCTTTTCCACTGATGGTCAGATGGGTATACTATGGTTCTGACGAATCATTGTTGTTCACTGACCCAAAAAAAAATTCT